>JAVQJL010041795.1:0-12176 GCA_036024295.1 Nannoperca obscura
AGAGAGAGAGAGAGAGAGAGAGAGAGAGAGAGAGAGAACACAACTATGGGAAAGGGAAGAAGTAAAGTTAGTAACATGCATTAATGGGATGCGTACAGATGGAGAGGAAGAGTGAGGAGAGAGGTGCAGTGCATCCTAAGAAGTTTCCCCGCAGTCTAGGCCTATAACAGCATAACTAAAGGGGGGCTCAGGGTTCACCTGAGTCAGCCCTACTATAAGCTTTATCAAAGAGGAAAGTCTTCAGCCTACTCTTAAATGTTAGGAGATTGTCTGCCTCCTGTACACAACCTGGAAACTGGTTCCACAGAAGAGGACCTTGATAGCTGAAAGCTCTGGCTCCCATTCTACTTTTAGAGACTCTAGAAACCACAAGAAACCCTGCATTCTGTGAGCGCAGTGAGGTAATAGGGCATTATGAGCTCTCTAAGATATGATGGTGCCTGACCATTAAGGGCTTTGAAGGTGAGGAGAAGGATTTTAAATTATTTTGGGGATTTTACAAGGAGCCAGTGTAGAGAAGCTAATACTGGAGAAATATGATCCCCCTTCCTGGTTCTTGTCAGTAAACGTGCTGCAGCGTTCTGGGTCAGCTGGAGAGTCTTAAGAGACTTATTGGTGCAGCCTGATAATAGAGAGTTGAAATAATCCAGCCCAGACGTAACAAATGCATGGACTAGTCTTTCTGGATCTTTTTAAGATAGGATGTGCCTGATTGTTGCAATGTTACGTAAATGACAAAAGGCAGTCCTTGAAGTTAGTTTTATGTGGGAGTTAATATATAAGGTCAATGAAATTGGTCCGAGCACAGAACCTTGTGAATCTCCATGACTAACGTTGGTGTGCATAGTGCATTCATCATTAACGTGTACAAACTGATATCAATCTGATAAATAGGATTTAAACCAGCTTAGTGCATTGCCTTTAAAGCCAATTAAATGTTCTAGTCTCTATAATATAATGTGATGGTCAATGATGTCGAATGCAGCACTAAGATCTAACAAGACAGTTCTTTATCTGCTGCAATTAGAAGTTCACCAGTGTTGTATCTGTGCTATGATGCAGTCTGAATCCTGACTGAAAATCCTCAAATAGGTTATTGTTGTGTAGAAAGTCAGACAACTGATTGGCGACTGCTTTCTCAAGGATCCTGGAAAGAAAAGGAGGGTTAGATATAGGTTTATAATTTGACAAAACCTGGATCAACAGGGGTGTTGTGGGCAACACCAGAGTGGGCTTTTTAAGAAGAGCCACATATGAGCCACAGGGATGGAGGAGCTAAAGAGGGTCCCTCCAAAAAGAAGAATTTTTGTGCATTTAATGAAAAGTGGTGTGAAGATGTGGAGTTCAGAATGTGGCTTTGCAAAGTGGATACATTTACAGCAACAAACAAAACAAGTGAAGCTTGTGCAGCATGCATCACAGACATTCTGAACAACTGTGCTTTGGTTCTGGACAAATTTTCTATGTATGTGGCAGATAATGCTTCAGTGAAATTTAGAACAAAACTAAAGCAAGCAAACATGGCTGTGTCACATCATTCACAACTACCTTAAAAAATGGAATGACAGCCTTGAGTTTTGATGTTGTACTAACAGTGAATTTTCATCATCGGCCAAGAATGTTGCAAGGCTTCCATCATTCTTTGATTTTCTCGGGACGGATTAACAAGAAGTGCATGGCATTTTGTCTCAAGATGGCTGTCACTTTTTGCCAGCTGTTGAGGGAATCCTGCACATCTGGCCTGCTGTTCGCTCCTACTTCCTCTCAGAGTTGGAAGAACAGTACAGTAAGGTGTTGAGGCAGGCCCATTCTCACTTTGGAAGATGCCACTGCCTTTTTGTTACATGTACTGTTACAACTTGATGTGTTTGTTCAGCAATCTTAAAGTTGCAGGGGAATGATGCCACCATCACAAAATGACATTCTGTCATGGTTGACCTTCATTCTAAACTGATCAGGAAGAAATCAGATGAGTTTTACAGTATTGGAATAATGGCAACACAATTCTCAGAAAGATGCCACCAGCAGAAGCTCGAAAAGTTAAACAAGAAGCAGCAGCCGCACTGATAAGGTGCATCACCTATTGAGAGAGGCGATATGATTGTGAGCATCGCCAGTTCTGTCACCTGAAGCCCCTGTGGCATGGACCAGCTCGAGAGCCATGCTCTTCCAAAGAACGCATAAACATAGACATGTTTGTATGAGTACTGTATTGTTACACATGGGAGAAGTTTGCCTTCAGGGCTTTTTGCCAGAAAGCCTTTAGGAAGTCAGGTGACATAGTATAAATAGCCACAAATTCCATGTAATGAGGAGGTCTGGGTGTATGAATTGGTCAAACATTGGATTTTCACCCATGAGACTGCTGTTTGTATCATTAATTAATTTTATTCTTTTATTAATTATTATTCTATCCCAAACCATGATGTTTTCCTAAACCTAACCAAGTAGTTTTGGTGCCTAAACGTAACTAAACTGCTCCCGTTTCACAATGTTAGAAAGGCAAACTTCTCCAACGTACTGCACAAGTACAGGAGGTAAATACACAAGATTGTATTAATCAGAGATGAATGAGCGCTGAATGAGTTCATGAATGAGAACAAGCGCCTACCTGATGAATCTCACAGAAAAAAAACTGGTCACACTCATACTCTCCATTGAAGTATCTGACGCCTGCTACTGTGAGAGGGTCTTCACTGTGAGTCATCATAGAGGGCTTACACAAACAGCATATTTTGTTTAGTTTGGAGTAATGAGTTGTTTAATTAGCATTAGCATGTTTTAGGAGTAATTATTTTTTAAGTAGTCTTTGTAACTTCACACACACATATGTATAATATATTCACTGCACACATCTGCCATTTTATTAAAATAAAACACATTTTTTCAACACATTCAAATATGGAGCATAATGTTGGATGGAGTATTCATTTGGGTTTATTTATGTATAAATAAATAATACTTTTAAAATGACTACATATAGAGAAAATATATCTTCTTTCTTCTTCTCCTCTCCTCACAGACGCTCAGAAGTCTCATAATCCTTGGGGAAGGCTGGGGCTTTGCCATTGAGGGATTATTCAAGTTTGGGGAATAATGACCCCCTTATCTCTCTCAGGCTCTTTGCAGAAGCTCCTCTTGGGCCCTGTCAGTTCCAGGCCCTCTAGTTTGGATGGATATATCAATGGAGATCCCTCCCTCACCATTACACGCACATCCTCATCTCACTTTACTCGCCTTATGCCCTTTTTTAGCTGATAATATCTCATTGTGGAAGCTATAAAAAGAGGGAAAGTTATCTCATTTTTACCTGAGGTCATTTTTAGGGGGTGGACTAATGGCTCTCAACTTTGCTTCCCTCTGTCTGTGGTCTTGTCCTCTTTCTCTCCCTCTCTTGTGCTCTCTCTCTCTCTTTCTCATTCACTCTCAGACACACACACACACACTCACTATATCTCACTCTCTTTCTCTCAGTGCTGCGTTGGGATAATAGCCTTCAGCTGTGAACAGTGGTCTAATTTTAATTCCTTTTATTTCCAGCTAGTCCAGCCACCGTACATCTGTAAATGCATTTAGAGATATTGTCCATTCAATGTCAATTGAAGTTAATTGTCCATTGACTTCCTCACCTCTTCCATACACTTATTATTGCCTCCATGAGGGGATTATCTCATTGTGAACCTCTGCTATGGCAAAAGGGGCCCTAATGCCAATTAGACAAGTAGGTGGGACAGAAAAGGTTTTAGATTTGAGAGTAATTTCATTGCAATATTATAAGGTATTCACATGTTGGGATTTATAGTCCTGGCAGTTGCGAAATCTGTGCCTGGTACCATTAAATTAAGTTTGCATCACAGAAAATAACAATGAAACAATATAATACTTAATGAATCTGTCGTCTAATTGCATGAAAGAAAATGATCTCATAAAAAGCCACTTTCTGTTGTGGGCATGACTTACATAATTGTTCACGTGTCCTAAGATGTAGTGGAACGGACTTTTAGTTCCTGATTTAGTTTAGTTTCGTTCCTGGGGCTCCTTTTGCGACAGTTGAAAAGTACAAACATCATTACATAGCTGACACATGAAATGTATCTTGCAAAGAGGCAAGGTAAGAGTAGACTGCAGGCTCCACTGATCGAGTGGGAGCAAGCAGTGACAGTGGCAGAGTGGAAAGGATGAGGATTCATAATGACAGAGATCCAAACCTCTCTTTTGTGCAACTTACTCTTAAAAGTTTAGAACACTTATTTTCCATGTGGGCCTTGACAACATCAACTGTTAAGGCAGGAATCAAGAGATAATCATCTCATGGATAAGTCAGAGAGAGATTTCATGTGGGGGGTGGGGGGGTTAGCTGTTCTTGGTAGGCCAGTGAAAAGAGAATGATGAGTGAACAAGACAGTGCATCAAAACTTGCCAGGCTTACGTGTTAGCAGGAGGTCTCTGGGTTCTTATAAAGGTGTGTGTTTGCTGCAAGGGATGCCTCCCCTCTTCTTGTGTAGCCGGCTGTGTGCAGGGAGAGAAACCCAGAAAATCCTCCTTCTGCAGAAAGACAATATGTTTGTTTCAACCATCATGCACTGTAAAAATGTTTGAAAGATAATGCCAACAAAGAAACTTCAACATCTTCAAACATCTTTTTCTTTCTTTCTTTTCTTTTTCAAAGTTACTAATCACTGAGTTCAGTTTCAGAGTCTGATAAAACTTCCATCTGTGATTTAGTTAAACTTCACATCATCTGATTGTCTGAGAGGGGGGATCAGAACAAAACAAACTAATAAAAAAAAAAAAGGTAAATTCCAATTATTTCCCTTGTACAAATGCACTCTTCCACTGCTGGCATTGTGAGTGCTGACACCTATCACCTAACCTAATAACATCCTGCTCCACATACATCATCCCTGGATTTGATTAAAGATCTGATTTATTTATTTGTTTAGTGCTGAGACCCTACCGTCATTATTTTCCCTTGTAAATAATTCAATAAAAATGTCAACCACCGCCCTGCTCTACATTAATATTGTGTGTAATAAAGATAGTGGGAGGGAGCAGCTGTATTCAGGTACAGTGGGGAGAAGCAGACATATAAACACACTCAGAACCATGAGAACAGATAGTAATATGACATGTTAAAATAATATAGACAGATTTGTAGAATAAGCGCAGGTATCGTGCTTTACTGTCAAATTACAGTTGATGTTTGATAAATGATTCACCAGACATGCAAATGTCATCTAGGTGTGAAGTATAAGTCACTACATTAATGAGGTGAGCAGCACTCTTTGCACTGGAGGTAATAGTGGGTTTGCAGTTTTCCATTGCATTTCATATCATGAACAGTCTCAGTTTCATGAAGTGAACATTAAGTGTGACATGACATTTTCAGGTTACACGCCCCTTCATGGAGGGTTGATTAAGCTTAAATGTGACCCAATGTTTTGCCACAACTGAGTGGAATAAGAAAAATGAAACTTAAAGAAGCAAAAACTATACTTTAATAATGGGTTGAATGACAGTTTACTATAAAAGACTGTGATTGCATTATCAGAACCACAAAGAAGTATCACCCACTCTGCTACTCTAGCCTTTTAGCCTCTTTTAGGTCACTGTTTTGGTTTTCCGGCCTGCGAATTCTGAACTGATGGACCTTGTTTCCAGCTGCAGCAGGCAGCTATGTGCCCAGCATCAAACTGCACTACACAGTTAGCAACTAGCTTTGGAATAACTAACATTTTTTTATTGATGTTTCTACTGAATGTGTCTGAAAACTGTTTTTGTTTTTCCACAATATTAACTTTTGAAGTGCAATAAACTTGTTTTGGTTATCTGTAGGCACTAATACTACTTGGTTAACTCAAGATCCAAGCATATATCAATCAATTAAGGCTCTTTCTTGGGGTGGGGGCAGGGGGCAGTGAACTTTAAGATCACGTGATCTTAAAGTTCACTGTACATTGTAATTACATCTGTAACATCTGTATAATCACCTTTGTTTTAATCGCCGTGCATTTCATTTGATGTTCTAATGTATTTGTTGCCAAGACTGACCATTTTATGAACATGTAATGTTTGTTATAAATGAAAACCCCCAATAAAAAAAGGTTCTTTGTGAGTGATAAACACCACCATGAAGTCTTCTGTGCAAATTGTGGAATATCTAGCCTCATTATATTGAAGAAATAGTTTTAGTGTTCTTTACAGGTGTTTTGTACTTTTTCTCTGTGTCCATACTGTGATTTGACAGTATTTTCCATCCATCTGTCTTGAGGTCATTGGGGGCCCTTATGTGTGTGAGATGTCTGTTTGGGTGTCGCGAGCTAATGCAGTCCTGTGGCACACGAGACCTGAGATAATCAATACTCTGTCAGACATACTTAGAGCACCTCTGTATTAAAGCAGCTGTAGGGAGAGTCTCCTCAATCTCAGACAGAGATGAAGCCACCATCCTCGTGTCCCCCAAGAGCTCCTTTCTAAAGACAAGGGTCGCCGCTGTCCAGTTCTAATCTTCTCTGGCTTCAGAGACATGTGCTCACAAAAAAATAAAGAGAAAAAAACAAGTAATTTGCACTCAGGGGAGGCTCATACTTGTAGATGTGGCTACTGCAGAATAATTGCAGGCAGGCTGGTAGGTGAGGAGGAATATGACAATTTGAGATGGTAAATTGATTTTCACTTAGTATGGAGCACATGTTTTTACATTACACATTTTAGGGGGGAAATCAGTGGGGATAGGAACCCACAATTTCGTTTTTGACAATGTGAATTTGCATCATCTCTTTTGCAGCAAATCCTTTTGACACTCTAATCGGCAAAAGCAGTATAAAGCAAGACAGTGTATGGTCAAAAACATCTCCAAATCAGATTTACCTCTTAAATGATCATATGAATGCACGTGTCTTGCTGTGAATGCTAAATTGAGGCTCTCTCGTCTCGGATACTCCAGAATTGCGAGTAAATCCCAAACACAGCGCATTCTCGTTTCAATCCACAAACCATCGTCAGGATGTTTCATCTCTTTAGCATGGATAGGGCCCGTTTCACTCAAGCCTCCCATCTCAGGGTTTCTATAAGAGCATGTGCCTCATTATTGGGTTTCATCTCGCGCCATATTTTCTCCTATGGGAAATCCATTGTTTCAGTATAAAAAGCATTTCATTTCACTCTGTGATTTGTTTACTTGGCTAATGGGACTGCAGTGTCCTTTGTTGAGCCTTCGCAGAGTGTGACAGAGCTCTGCTGTATTGTGGGGAGAGAGTTTGGCTAGAAGAGAGGCTGAATCTCAACATTTGATATCAGTGAGGCTTTTCATGCTAGATTTAATGACTCTTCGCCAGCTGACATAATTGCACTTTCAGATTTTTAATAAGAATTTTAACATAATAAGGGACTAATGTGCAGTGTCGTGAACACCACTTTTTACAAATGCTTTCCTTTTTAACTGTGATAATAATAGCAATTACAAAGATAATATGCTCTAATTGCTAGGAGGGGATCAATTACTTTTTTCCCCCTAATCCCATATCTGCTAGCAGCCTTCTCCTGCTCTCATTGTCTGGTCTTGCAACAGGTTGCATCAGACATTAAAGGAATATTTGAACATACAAACAATCTGTTGGTCTTACACAGTAGCATTGTTGACACTCATAGAAAGTATTCATGATTTAAGTCAAGCGATGAGAAACGATGCCAAGATAAGTGTCTGCCACAGGCACACCACTGACTATGAATTGTATACTGTATATCCTGCAGAGGCGATAATCCAAATCAATTGTGTTATCATTTCTACGATTTAGCATCACAATATATATATGCTTGAGCTGTTTGTTTGTTCACATACATTTGAGCACTGTGGAAAGTTTGGAAGGAAAAAGGCACGGCCATCTTTTTGCAGTCAAATGAAATCCATATAACTCCAGTTATGAGTATTTAACTTTCCTCAGACTAAGGCTGTGTCCAAAATATATGTAGTGCTGTAGGTGTACAACTGATGGTCACTAACCAAGCACTATATACCATCATGCATTGCGTGGAAAGAAAAATATCGGATGGGGAGAGAGGATGAGGGTGAGAGCTCACATAGTGCTCTACATGGAACTCCCTAGAAAGTGAGCAGGGTGGAGTGAATGAGTGAATGACTTTGGACACAACCTAAGAGTCCACAGGCATGATGGTGGCTCACTAGCAGTGGTACTGAAATAAATGCTAACATGCTCACAATGACAACATGTTAACAAGCTGACGTTGTTCTTAGTTTAGCATGTTAGCCTGATAACATTAGCTTAGTAGCACAAAAGTACAACACCAATATTATTACAATTCATCCCAAGGGTACCATGAATGTGTCTGCCCAATAGTTGTCGAGACATGTCATTCAATGTCAGCGTGAACCTCATTGTAGCGCTAGAGGAAAAGTCCATTAGGTTTCATCATCTGGTGACCATGAATATCTTTACAAAATGTAATGGCACTCCATTGAACAGTAGTTTAGATATTTAAGTACAGACCAAGGTGGTGGACTGAAACTGATAGACTGACATGGTGGACCACAGAGCTATGCCATTAGCATGTTTACGAATTAAGCTATAAACAAGATTGGTTTGCAAAGTTCCTGAAAACTAGACATCATAGAGATACTGAATGAGGCTTTTACTTGCCAACAGTGATACCACCAAAACTTGCCAAATGTACTATCATGACATCACAGCAACACACTGTGTACTTTAGTTCAGTGAATGATGATGCCAGCTTGGCAGAAGCACAGCTCTCCTTGCCTGGCTTTATCACACATTGTATTGCTTGAGCTGTTGTTAGAGTAAAAAATGCCTTTTTCTGCATCTCTCACTGAGTCTTTGGGCCATCACAGGGTGAAATGCCCATTGTTTTGTTTATACAATATCAGAGGTGCTGGCACCTTAATCTCAATAAAGAGGGCCATTGGACTGAATTATCTGTATGATTGCCCTTTAGAACTGCTGTCAATGCTATTCTCCTTATCCGGCCTCTCAAAGCCTCTCTCCCTGCAAGAAGTCTATGTGAGGGGAATACAATGCAAGCAGTTCAGACGCCACAAAAGGGCATTGCATTAGAAAGCCATACCTCTGCTGTGTGACCTTTGGCTATGCTGGGGAGGTCGGTTGAATCCCTGTGGACTCCCAGTCAGCTCCAGTCAGGGGAACAGAATAGATTCTAAATCTGTGATTCGAGGTGCGTACGTCAGCTAGCACCCAGGCAAATGGCAGCTTATTGTTTTCCCTATTTACTGTTTTGAATGCTCAGCGTGGGTGGTAGAGACACCAAAATGTGCAAAATGCACGAACCTGTCTCACACCTGGATGTGACTGAGATATGAATCCATGTCAACATGTTGTAGAGAATGTTTCACCTTTATTCCAATATGTACAGTATAGATGGACTGTATTCTTTTTCTATCATGGGCATGCTGTAATAATAATTTTTCGCTGCTAAGATGACGTTTTACTAATTTTGTGTAATTATGTCTATTATATGTTGCAGTTATATATAAATTGCATATCAGCACTTATCTGATTAAGGCTGTCAAAACATTTAAAGAACCTAACAATCATTCATAAGGAGAGGGCCTAATTTTTGCATTCTTTTCTCATTGAGCTGAGGATCAGTCCTTTTCTGAAGTAGAACTGATACTGTGTCTTCTGTGCCTCTAGGTGTGTCAAAATGGAGGATGAAAGAGAGAGCTGCACTTAATTGTGTGGAGAAAAAAAAAGATTTTAGTTTCTGAACCAATGAGTCATCGTGGGCTGAGAAGATACGCCCCAGAGAGATGAGGAGAGGGGATTGTAAAAGCCTAAAATGGGATCATCTTGGCTGAGCTTTTTTTTCCCAAGCAGAATGGGATAACAATTCAAACAGTCAAGTACAGAATGCTGTCTGCTGTAATATGGCCATGACTCTATCTTTTTTGACAGTACTAAAATACAATGTGCAGCATTTCAAAATGCACCTCTGTTGTGTCTTGCTCTGCTCTGTTATATCGTACATTTACTCTCTTTTGTTTAACTATTCTGAACACATTGGTGCAGCTTTGTGTACACCAAAACACTTTGATAGGCAGATGTTAGTTTTTAAACCTGACATTGGCCTGGTTAAAGTTATTTCACTGTATATACTTCATGGGTTATTTCTACTTCTAATAAGCTACTAGCTAAATAAGATGAAGTGAGAGATAAAATCATCAAATCATTAGAACTGATGCAGCAGATGTCTTGCTCAGAGCTGTCGCTGTCAGCATTACATCATTAACACCACCATTATCATTAACATACTTCTTTTTCAACATTTTTTTGTGTAAATCCACAAATTACAAAACGCAACATACTTCATTAAACAAGTTAACAAATCAGGACTAAGTACCTAACAAGTACGCGCAGTTCATCTGCTTCTAAGTTTGATTTGCAACCGACTTTTTTTGTTTCCCATTCCTAGATGTGAATGTCCAATCTGTGGTGGTATTCTGTGGAGTCAGTTACAGCAAAACTAAAACCACTCAGCTGCTGTACATGTGGCATCATACAGCAGTTGGCTTTTATATTTCTGTTGCCCCCCCTCTCCCTCCCCAGTTTATCTTCAAAGAAAGTTACAATTCCCCCATGATAACCCAGCACCATCGTCTGCACTAGTGTTGGCAAACATGTTCCAACAAATCGTCCACAGTTAAACTCACAGTGAGGTGTTTTGTCTGGCACGGGAGCACAAACGCTACCAGCCAACTCTAGCAATTGGCTCCGAGCAGCATGTAGCTCCGGCTAGTAGTGCTAGCAGGACGGCAGCACCATCATCAGACTGAGCTTCTGCTTCTTTTTGAAGTGTTTCCACAGCAGTGAACGCTGAGTCCTACAAATCTGCTTTGACTGTGACATAATTCTATAAAATGTAATGAAATCTGTACTGTTCATTGCGGAAACTGTTCAGTTGTTTGGCTGTCCGGAATGCAGCTCCCCACTCTGATGGTAGAGTGAACAGTAGCGAGGCCTCCAGGCAGTGAAGAGGAGGCAAAGCTTATCTCAGTCAGACTCTCCCAGTAGTTCTTTTGCAGTGAAGACAGTTGATGGTGGCAGCAGCTGGCTGCAGTGATACGGAGAACATGAGCTGTGGATGTGAGGATGTATAATGCATATATTAAAAATGTGATCATTTACTGGTTTGTATTATGTTAATCCATATGTAAACAGCCACCAGTAGCCTGCAGCTATGGCAGATTGTATCATGGTCTTGCCATTTGAAAGTAACCACAAACAGTTCCCAACTTGTAAATACAAGTCAACATTACATCTGGATTCTGAAAGCCCTGAGATAACCTACTTTGCTCTGAAAATTATCTGTAAATAAAATGGGTGCTTTCTTTGGATAAAGTTATCAGTCAAAGTAACTACATCATATTCTTCTTGAAATCTTGAAATGCACATTTGGAGCAGCCATGGCCAACTGTACAGATCACACAGCTGTGGAGAACATAAGTCACACGTTCTGTGTAACACTAGGACTTGAGTGGTTATACTGAGTCGTGACCATGGGATTCCACTTGCTACTTTCAATCCCACATGACATGAATGCAGCATTATCTCCTGAAATAACTGTAGAATCAAGCGCACCATGATGCATAAGTATATATATAAATAATGATAATGATGCGATTGATTGTGTGGTGCCTCCATGACCTTGTCATGCACTGTGCTATTCTGTAGGCTGTTGGCAGGATCAGTGTTACTATTCTTAAGGCCTGATCTCACCAGCAGAAAAACACATGTAATGACACACATCACTTATGACCAGAAATGCTGGTGCTGAGCAGATGGAATCTGATTTTCGGGGGCAGACCTGCGAACATGATTTGTGGCATCACAAAGAGTCTGGAAGCCAATCCTGGTCCAGTATTCAACTTGCAGAAGTGTGATGTGGAAACTGGAAGCCTCCAGCGCACGTACACTGAGCATGGACTTTCAAGTGACGCAGGGAACACCTGTTGTTCAACTTTTATCAGAATCAGAATCAGAAATACTTTATTAATCCCAGAAGGGAAATTGCTTTTTGATACAGTTACAATGCTCGATAAAGTTATTCAAAAAAGAATAATAAACAGTAGAAAATAGAGGGTGTAGAGGTGTAGAGGGTCCGAATATGTTTGGACCAGGGGTCAG
>JAVQJL010041796.1:0-15182 GCA_036024295.1 Nannoperca obscura
AATCTGTTACCACCAAACCAGCACCTTTCGCCCCATCACCCCCCCACCCACCCCACCCCCACACCCACCCCCCCCCCCCCCCCCCCCGCACGCCCTCTGAGCTCACCCTGCACCGGGTGAGTGAAAGAATCAATGTTAAAAGCCTTTTTGCTTCAGCACAGACTGTGAATTTCCCTGACACCCCAACCCCCAGCAGACAGAGTGGGCATGCACACGCACGCACACACGCACACACACTCTAGAACACAGCTCACTAGAGGTTTAGAGGTCACACCGCAAGGACAAGAGGGCCCCTGGTAAACAACAACAAGCCTCCCTCGTTCTCTGGTTGCAGAGGGCAAACAGGGGACTGCACGAGCAGTGATTGTGTCGTGGGTTAATTGCCCTCAGAGCAGCCTCAGTCAGAGGCCGGCCTTGCAGTGATAGCTCCATTCAAACCCAAGTTGCCTAATCATATGGGATTGAGGCACTTGTCTGGGAGTGCAGCAGATGAGCAGGACACTGCAGTGGGATTTGTTTTCATCTCATTTGGTTGTGTTTTCAGGGCTGCCAAGTCTCGCATTTGGCGTGAGTTTGTCACCATAATCCTCTCACATGTGAGTGGAGTGGTCGCCCACTGTTGGGCAGAGTTGGATATTAGTGTGAGTGCATGTGGGTTTGTGGGTGTGGGCATATACAGTACTGACTTTACTGTACACCCACTACATGTACAAGACTAGAAATCTGTGCTCGTGCAGAGAGTTAATCGGTCTGTTTACCCAAATCACAAAGAATACGAAAATACAGTTTTGATAAGTTCAGAACAGCTTTTTGGTACTATTATTACAATTATCCATGTAAATGATCGGGTCCTATTGCAGTTTTAGACAGGAGAAACCATATAAACAGGAAGTTACTAAAAATGGTTTGTGTGGTCGAAAATAGTTCCAATGAAAACTGATCACCTGGGCAAACTTAACTTAAGCTTTCTGTGAAACTAGATAGAGCTAAGTGGGGGGGAAAAGTTTTATAATTTGAGTGTACCGACCCTTTCAAGTGGGGACTCTATATTGTACGTATGACATATTACTGTCATTTTGGTTTACAAGGCATTGTATTTGTAGCAGCTCTACTAGTATCTGGCCAAAACGTATTGGTGGAGAGAAAACTGGACATAGCAAATACTAAAAACCAAACCCTCATGCCATAAGTTCTTACTGTTGAAACAGGCAGAACAGCTCCAAGCTGTGAGCTACTTTCCAAGACAACAGTGCAGTGTGGAAGGGTAGAGCCTTGTGGCCGGTTGTCTTCTTTTCTGCTGCTTCATGCTCAGCTGTTGCTGCAGGTTAGAATTCCCAGCTAATTTATCATGCAGATGTGCTGACTGTCTATTTACTGTAGCACCAAGAAACTGCTTCAGTAAGGGAATTACTAATTATTAATTGTCCGGGTTTCATTGTGGAAATAAAATGTCGAATCATCAAGCCTTTGAATAAGCTTGCGTGCAGAGGAGAGGAGGACTCATCTTTTTGTTGCATGTTGACCCAGTAAATTCTCTTCTGACTTTCCTGTTGTTTTTTAATACATCATTGTATGAACCGCTTATTATTTATTTTCTAGTATATCGACTGCCCCTTCCCCCTTCCTGTTTCTCGCAAATCTTCTCTAATAGCCTTCTAACCTGTGCCAATGGCAGGCTCTTTATCAGACTGAGTTACTGTATCATATATTTCATTTGTAATACAACCTTTGTCGCTTTGTTTTGCACTTATGCAGTGATGACTCTGAGAGACTTTGTCTTTCTGTATGTCAGCCATCGTGCCCGTGTGAGAGTTTGTACAGTATGTGATGTAGAACCAGCGGACCTGTCTTGTTCTGTCATGTTCACTCTTTTCCTTTTCTCTGTGTGTTCGTTGCCTTACCCCTGTCTTTTGCTGTGATGTTGTAGAGCTTGGGACTTATGGGAAACTAAAATATTATCACTCAATGACTGAGGAAGGTAAGCCTGCAAGTTTTCACTTGATTCTTTGAGTCAGCTTTATCATCCCTCTTAGTTTTTCTCCATCTTAGCCATGAAGCAACACCTCCAACCCCATTGTTATGTTTGCTTGTGACATACAATTTTGGCTTTTAAGTTTGACAACCTCACTGAGATTTCACTGACATAAGTGCAAATCATGGTAGCCATGCCATTCTTTTAATTCACTTTTTATTTTTATTTTCGTTTTTATTTTTTGGCCTTTTTTTTCCCCAGAGAATATGTTTATACATATTGTGTGTTACTGTGTGTAGTGTTTCTCTGTATTTTTATTCCATCTTTAAACAAGATATTTTAAAGAAAGAAAATTGCAGTCATATGTTGCTTATGTTAGATTTTGCGAGAAAGCCACTGTTTCTTCTGCGGACTCTTGGTCAAATCTGATGACATTTATTATTATGCAGGCTGGTAAACCCACACACAAATGCACAACATACCATCCCATGCCCCACACTCAGAAAACACAAGGCACAAGGATTTCTTTTCTCTTTTTTGCTTTTCTTTTTTCCTTTGTCCCTGTTACCCATCTGCGACACTAAGAAATCCATCATTCACGCCTCACTGCTCACTTGGAGGTTCCACTTGCACCAGCAGTGGGTGCATACACGTAAGACGTACATTGCTGAATTTGGAGTGACTCATCCACCCAGTGGTTGCGTAACAGGTGGAGCTGACAGGGAAAATGAGAGACTGTGTAACGAGGGCTAAGGCTGGTCTTGGTTATTCTTAAAGACTTTGCAATTGCTTCATCATTATGCAAATTGGGTGGTTCTGACAATGTGTGCACTTCCCAGGAAACATTTTTGTCCACACTTCACTGACTGAAGACGGCCATTTAATCAAGAAAAACATGGTCTTTTTTAGTTTTTAATTTTGAAGCTTTTGTCTAAACCTAAGCAATGGGCTTATTTTGTCTTGGTAGATTCATGCACCTTGAAGGAACTGTGAAGATTCTTTTTTGTTTGTCCTTAGAGCTAAAGAATAATTTTAAGATCTTTTTTTTTTTTGTCAAAATCTGAATCTGGCTTTTTGACGTGAAAATATTATGACATAGAAATGTATCATTTCTGTGAAAACATATTTTTAAATTTTAGCTAGAAAGCTATATCAAGTAGCTACTGGCTACTTAATTTATCAAGCTCAATCCTAGCTGTTGTTTTTAAATGGGAAATATCCATTTTGTTGAACTGATATCTTGGTAATCCGGTTAAGTATTCCACATAACTAAATGAGGCACTAGCTAAATCCAGGCATAGCCTAATGGAGAAAAACCTGCAGCTAAACTCCTGCTAAAGCTAACTAGCTTAGCAGATTTTAACAGTTGCCTTCTCAGCTTTTGACTCTAGTGGAATTTATGCAATTGGGAAATTCAGTGCGACTAAGCTACCTTTAAATCACACATCTAAATGGATTAATTATAAATACATGAATTATTTTGATTTCAGAATAAATATTGATAGTAGACAGACAGCTAGCAAAACAGAGGTGCATTTATGTCCCATGGACTGTAAATAATCAAAGTGAAGTTTATTTTCTCAAACAAACTGGTTCAAATGGACAAGAAAGCTGAGAAAACATTTAATTGGTATATACTACCATTAGCAGTGATTTTTTGGGATAAAATAAGCAGCCTAACAAGGCATAAAAAGAATGCATTACAACCTTTCTATCTGTTATGCAGTTTGCCGGCCAGCCTCTAAACTTTGATCCGTTTTCTTCTCAACTTCCCTGCTTCTGCTGTAAACGCACTGTAGCCTACCTATTGTAGGTCTTTTGTGGAAATATTTTCACAGCTTTTACTGGAATGTCATGAACAGAATTTCCTTTGAATTCCTGCAGCAGACAGCCCAACCCTGCTACTTATTCCCGAGCAGAGACAATGATCTCACACCAATATCTCTATAAACAAACACACACAAACCTGCTACCATACACAACCAACTGACATTGACGACCAAAGGTGAGTGATGTCAAGGCAGCGCAATGTGTGATGTGAAAATGTACAGTATATGTGTGTGCGTATGTCTTTGTGTGCATGTGTGTGTATAGGCGGGGAGGGGTCAGACTGTCAAAGACAGACGAGTGAGAAAAACTGGAGCGATGGAGAAATGTAGAGTGAGATAGAGGAGACGGGAGGAAGGCCGGCAGTGACTTGGGGTGGTTAATGATTTTGCCAGAAGGTCACAGACAGTGTTGACATGGTTGGGTGGAGTACACATCAACGCGTCACTTAAAATGAAAAAAAAACGAAAAAACGTTCATATTGATTGCAGTTGGCTGATTGGGAGTAGGCAGGACATGCATGCAAAACCTGACACGAACAGGAAGACAGTGAAATTAAATATGGATCCATGATAGCACCAAGGTGAATGATGCACAAGAGGTTTTAAACCAAAAGGACTTCAAATGAAAACAATCACAGAAGTTTCTTATGCTGAATATGCCCAGCCTGCATAACCATCAAATATTAAAATCTAATTTGTATGGGAACTTAAAAACCTTTTTGATTTCTTTGCATTTGGAGTCATTTCTTCTTGTCTGAGTACTGTGTTGTTGGTGTTCGTGTGTGTGCGTGAGTCAGGGGATTTTGGCTATCGGGATTCTGTGGAAAGTTATTGTTCCACCAGCCAGCGGCTAGTCATTGCTTGTCATTACAACGTGGACAGAATTGCCTTGCGTGAGCCATTATTTGTAATGTCAAGAGGAGACGCTGCTTATGTAAGCCACAAGGTCATGTTTTTCAATTGATGACTGGTTTCAACTCAGTCTGCTGCGTCACAGCATCGTCTTTCCAATATGAATGAAGTGAATCAATAGGTGTTATCAGCAATAATATATTAATCACTACCAGTGATTTCTAAATATGGATTAAATTCTAGCAGATGAAAAACTGGCAGATGGAGGCACTCCAATACATGTAATGCTAAAATAGAAGGGCTATAATATGCTTCTTGTTAAAATATTTGGATACAATGTCTTAAACCTATGAAATTGTTGTTTTTGATATGCTGCGATGCTGTCCCCAGCTAAACCTTTGGTTGCTTTTAGTTCCCCGCTAGCCTCTGCCATCTCTTGTGACTTTCTGATCTGATATGAGAATCGAACGAGAACAGGAGTGAATCTGACCTCCAGAAG
The DNA here is from genome assembly GCA_036024295.1 of Nannoperca obscura. Taxonomy (NCBI): domain Eukaryota; kingdom Metazoa; phylum Chordata; class Actinopteri; order Centrarchiformes; family Percichthyidae; genus Nannoperca; species Nannoperca obscura. The sequence continues at coordinate 5,153 of JAVQJL010041796.1, forward strand.
GCAGATCTCTTCACAAGAGATTCTCTCCCTGCTGGCTTTGTCTCCACCAAGGACCAGGACATTGCAGGATCATCAGTATATGATATGCTACGTCATACTGACTCTCGATGTTGTTTGAGCGGCAGTTTTGTTTAAAGCCACCGCTCTCTATTCACTGTGCTTTTGAAATGTGACCCATCTGGGGTCAAAGGTGACAGCGAAGGAGCTCTGACTGGGATGAGGCCGAGAGGCTTTGGAGATGCTGCGGTCTACAGCTCCTTCTTCCACATTTAACCACTGTGGTGATTATTTTGCAGGTAAATTTCGAGAAAAGGCATCCATCCTTCACAAGATCGCTAAAAAGAAATGCCAAGTGGAGGACAGTGAGAAGGCCAATGGAGTAGCAAGTCGTTCAGGTAAAAAGCTCTTTCATGTTCCTTTTAGATGTTAAAAGAATGATTTGACATTTTGGGTGAAAACACTTATTTGCTTTCTTGTTGAGAGTTATATAAGAAAGTAGATACCACTCACATGTCTTTTGGCTAAATAGGAAGCTACAACAGCAGCCGGTTAGCTTAGCTTAGCATAAAGACTGGAAACAGGGAAACGGCTAGCCTAGTTCTGTCCAAAGTTAACTAAATTTGCCTACCAGCACTTCTAAAGGTCATTCATTAACACATTTCATGATTTGCTGAAAGTGTAAAAACATGTTGTAGTTTTTGTAAAGATAAAACATGTAAGTTCAATAACACAACAACAGTTTAAAGCCTGTTAAATTGAGCTAACCAGCTGCTGGCTGTAGCTTTGAATTTACCCTACAATGTGAGAGGGGCATCGGTCTCCTCATCTAGCTCTCGGTAAGAAAGTGAAAAAATATTAGCTGATTATTTCCGAAGATTAGTGCTTCGGTACTTATTAGTACTGCTAATATTATATTAGTCATTAGGATTGCGCTCTGAAATAGTTAATGAGCATCACATCTGATGTTAAACAAGCATGACATTATCAAGAACTGCCAAATTGATTGCAAGTGTTGTCTTCAAGCAGTATTTAAATCAATGACAGTCACTGCCAAGTGTCATTTCTGTGTGTTTTTCACTTCAAAGAGCTCTGGACCAACGGATAAACAGGAGGCCAGTGGAAGTGCTTTCATGGCCACAATGTAGTCAGAGCAGCAGAATCAAAGCGAGACATAGATGTTTATCAACAGGGCAAAATTATGCTAACAGCGCCGCATTAACATATTACCATCTTAATCAAAATGCATGACTGGTAGTCATCACAGCATACTTTACTTTTCAGGCCTCACACGTCTTAAATTGAGTCTGTGGTGTCTGCAGTGAAAACAGATGTACTGTTATTATAGTTTTAGTGTATGATTCATGTGATTCGATTCATATCTCATCTTTATCTGTAATATCACAGCATCAAAGCGTGGGAGCTAGGTCATGCGTTTGACAACGATGGTATCAAGTCGCATTATCTATCAGGGAATCTCTCTAATTGTCACAACCGCACTTGGATTTAAACAATTTCCACAGCAATTACAGTTTTCTCATCTGATTACACGGTTTCGGCTCTTTGTGTTTTAATGAGGGTTAATGGAATGAAGTCAGAGAGGGATGATAGTAACAGCTCAGAAATGCACATACGTGTTCATACACAGACAGACTTAAATTGACAGCACTTAATGATCATCACATTCAAAACTGAAAGGAGTCTGCCATTCTTACTAAGATGTATCTCACTGATAGACAAACTACGCAGACAAACTATGCAGTCTTGCAGTATGAATTGGATTTCTTATGTATTGACCTGAAGCTGTAATAGTGTCATTAGGAGATTAGCCTAATCACAATGACACAGACTGATTGAGGTTTATGTGAGACTGGCCAGTGAATTAGAGCTGAAACAGTAAGTCAATGAATCAATTAGTTGATCGTATTTTAGGCCATTTATCAAACGAAAATGAAAACCGCTCGTTCCGGTTTGTTAAAGAAAATGCTTATTTTCTGTTTTATATCATTGTACATTGATTTACAATTTGTTTTCTTTATTGTTCTTTTATTGTTTTCGATAGTTTACTTCTTTAAAACTAGCAATACCGCAATGTAAGAATACCCCATTATAATAAAACACCTGCATTCAAAATATTACTTAAGAAAAGTACAAACAGAAAACACAAAGAGTATCATAAGTAAAAAGACAGATTAATTAACTAACTGTGTAACCTGCTTGTTAAGATTGTAGCTGGTGGAAGTGGCTCTCATTTTTATTACTTTATATACTGTTTGCAATCATGAAACAATGCATCATATTTGATGAGATCATCAAAGGTTTAGTAAGCAAACAAAGTAACTATAGTTGTCAAATACATGCAGAGGACTAAAACGTTAAAGTGGAAGTATTAGTGATAGAGTTTGTGTCCAGGGAGTTGAAGGGGTCTTTACTACTTGACTCGCCCCTTCCTCTCTCTCCCACGTCAACAGTTCACATGTGCATGTCTGTTGGATGCATTGACAGCTTTTGTTCCTTTTAAAAGCTTTTTCACTTTAAATATTCTTCTCACTTCCCACAGATAAGAACCTTCCTAACAGCTCCAGCGTGGAAGTGGAGGTGACACCACCCATGAATGGAACAGCAGGACAAGAGGGGGAAACGGTAAGAAATCGCAGCACACACACACAAAAAAAAACGGGATTGTGTCATGAAAAGGCAACACTGAGAGACCAATATCAAAGTTAGAGAGGCATTTATGAATATTTTATGCCTTTCATCTGTGTCTGTGTTTGACCTTGAGTGTGATTGATGCAAAGGTTGCGCTGAATATGGCACAGGTCACTACTGCTGATAATTTCCCAGCATGCAAGCGGGCGAGTTCCTCCATCTTCAGCCAGACCTGCCAAAGATCCGCCTCCTCCCACTGAGCTCTGTAATCACACTCTTCACTCACCTGCTGCTCCCCGCCGCTGGGTGCTCTCACACACGCCTCAATACACACACACACACGCACACAAGTACGTATTTGATGTATGGCCAGGCACGGAGCCTCAGAGCGGCACCTGCTGCATTTGTGCCAGCATGAGCGATGGCGGTGGGACGCAGCGACGTGCCAGGCCAGCAGACGGTCCTGGGGCATGAGGACAGCGATTCAAAGTCAGCAAATTAAGAGGGAAGCAGTCGGAGGAGACGGGCGCGCCGCTCATCCTGCTGGTTCCTCACTCGTTACATTGCCATGACGTAAGAGTAACCCCAAGACAGACTGAACCCTGCCACCATTTAATTTTTTTCAGCTTGGTCTTTGGGGCTGAACTATTTTTTTTTAAATATTGTATGAAAATGAAATCATTTTCTACAAGCGTTGACTTTTTTTCTCAAGGCCTAAAATTGATTTCATGGGCTGTTATCTGGGTTAATCTCATGCAGTTTACCTTGATTCAAGCTACTAACCCACTATTATGAATCTTTTTTTATCTTATCAACTGTTCCTGTATCGCAAGGATTTGTAAAAGGCTTCGTAAATAAACTGTAATATGGCCAGTTGCACTGCATACAAAGGTCTCCACAAAACTATAGGGACCCTAGGGATTTTAATCGGGCACATATCGCCCTTTGAGTTAAAGCCCAGGCTTTAAAAAACCCTGCTCTTGTAATACTGAGTCGCAGGAACTGAATAATTCTTATAAAAATAAGATCTTTCTGCACCTAAAAATAGATACTGTAGCACTCTGACAAATAGCATCGCTCCCAGGTAAAATACAGTAGTCTATAAATACAGACTGGTGTGGAGGCATATGGGAGGTTCTCGGAATAGACTGCACGAGAAATTGCTGAAGATGAGCCCTGATTCGCAACATGACCATGCGTGTATTGATCTATTCCACTGCACCAAGTTGTTCTCTGATTGATCTCTCTCTCCGGTTAATAATAGTCTTTACTGATAAAACCGTCATCACTCCCCTGAATCTGAAAATATTTTCGTCTATAAAAATGGAGACAGTGCAGCCTCCTTCAGAGAATTTTTAGACTCGCCTCAAAACTTACCTTTTTTTTAGGGCAGAAAACCTAATGGATGGAATACAGAAACACCTTTTTCAGATGGCATTAGGTGAATTAGTAGCTGGATGCTTATTGGCATGCCTAATTCCCACATTCTGCTATTTTTAGAGGTCTGTCCCACAGTGCGCCTGTCTGTGTCAGCCAGGAAGTAGCTCACACTTTCATATGACGCCACAGGCCGCGTCATACTAATTGTTCAATTCCTCCTGGAGGCCTTGGCAACCAAGATTGGGGAATAAGGGGATAGTTAAGGTCAAATTAAAATCGGCAGCAGACTTCTAGCACCATTTCTTGGCTCCTTCTTTTTTGTTGTCAAAACCCTCGAGAGCTGTGCTGACAGAAGCGATCATGTACTGTCATATACTGTACAGTAGGAATGAAAGGGTTTCTTATTTCATAAAAGCAATGTTGCATAGTGTATGTGCAGTGTACATTCATCTGGTTCTAATTTTATATATGCAATCATATGCAATGATGAATGATTCAGGGTGTGACTCACACACAAATTGTCTTCCTGCAAATCTAAACTTGGATATTCTACCCAGTTTGAATATTTTTAAGAGCGTGAAGCTCCTGTAATCGCTTCTTTAGATAACATACTGGGAAACTAAAGAAAAGAACTGACAGGAATTTATGACTCACCCTACCTCCTCCTTTAACAACTAAAACCATATGAAAACATCGCTGCGTGTATCATGGGTTTCAGGATGGAAGTGATATCAAATTTGAATATGTTTTCTTGCTAAGAATTTCTTTGTGAACACCGTGTCGACAAAAAAGCAGATGTCGATATTCACACCATGGCAGCTGTTACGGTGACGAAGAATTATGTTGCAACAAGATGAATCCTCCGTGTGAAAAATATTACACTTGTAATAGTCACACTATTAAAAGACATGAGACTGAAGAAAAGAATTAAAAGAAAGTACACGTTGGGTCGTCTTCAGAAGCATCCAACTAAAAGTATTTGTTCTGCAGCGCTGCTTTCTGTTTGTCTCAGCTTTTGTTTGTGCTGTGTGATTATTTCCATAAACGCATTGAGAAAGAATATTGGACAAGTTTAAGAAAGTCATTTCAGATAGGTGGCTGCATTCTCTCCATTCCATTATACTGAACGTTGGATCAAGAAAGTAATGCGGACGCATCGCGGCGCAGCCTTATAGCAGCTGTGCTTACCGCTTATGTTTACACTTTTTGAGACCACACAAAAAGTGTTGGCGTTGCCGAACACCAGGTGCCAGCGCACACGCTTCCCTCTGGGGAAAAAAAAGAATAGCAAATGTCACGCCTCCCCTCGCAGCTCTGTGGTGCCTGGTAAAAGTCAGTGCCTTTAAGCTCGGAGTTGGCAGTGTTGCCGACTGAGGCACCACAGGGCAGGAAAGGCCCCTAAGGGGCTGGCATTTGGAAACCAACTCAGAGTAGGGAGCCTCAGCTCTATGGGGTACTTTAGCAGAGAAAGCAAGTAAAGAAAATCATAAATAGACAAATGACAGACTCATAGTGTGCAGTGTCAGCCAGGAATGGTCATCTGCATGCAGTCAACATACACATGAAAGAGCAGCAGGGCAAACTGCAATGTTATTTAATGCGACCTTTCCTGCTAGAAGATAAGAAGAAGCTTTTGGTGATATTACTATTCTGCAAACACTGCAATCAATACATAGCCACGATAATAAAAAGCTCTCATATCTTTACATGTATGAAAAGCAGTGGGTTTGGTAAGCCTCAGGTTTTTTAGTTTGAGGCCTTTTAACAGACAACAATGCAGCCATCTGGATATGGAGAAAAGGAGAAATCAGAATGCTGAGCCTAAGTAATGCATGCGCTGCCTTTTGTTTGGCAGCTCTGATTACCAAGGTTACCAGGCAATACTCAACAGCAGTATCTGCCACAGCAGGATATGCTCCAGATGATTTGTGTAGCCACCTTAAAAGATGTATGCTTCATTGTCTGAGCATGTTTAGCTGATGCGATTGAAGCTGTTGAGAATTTAGTTGTTTCAACATCTGTTATCAATATCTGCTCTGCTGTATGTTTTTCTTCCCAGTTTCTGCTCTTGCATCCTTTTGTCTGCCTTTTTTCTTTCACTCTCAAAATGGCAATAGAATTCTAGGTTATCAGTGTGTTTTGCTCAGACCTGCATGTGTGGACCTGTTCTCCGCAGGCCCCCACGGCTCCTTAGCATCCCATAATTGGATACAAAGGGAATGTGTAAATGAGTGTGCATTTGCAGTAGTAGGCACAAAAGCAGAACACGTAAGGTAGGTTAATGCTACAAATGAAAAGATCATTCATTTCTTGCCAGCGCCTTAGAATGTGTCATCTTCAGACGATGACGGCTTCTTTGATGTTGATCTGCAGAGAGGTGACAGTCTTTGGCTTACTTGGCATTCCAGTGGCAGGTCCAATCAGACCCCGGGGGTCTGCCAGTGCAGCCGGCATCAGCAGTCAGCAGTGATGAGCCCCTGATGACTTGAGAGGCAGAGCCCTTCAGGCTCGGTGCAATCTCCCGAATCACAGTCATCACACTCCTCTGTCTTAAGGTCACTGCAGAGCAAAGGCACGTGCACATCCAGGTCCTGCCATCACTTTCTGCAGACCTGTGTGCTGTCTTCTCCCTCTTAAAGTGCTTGTGTTGCAAAAGTGCTGCCTGTCTCTCTGGACAGTTGCTATGGAGAGGTGTATCCCATTGAGACAAGTTATCAAGCTAAAGGAGACACTTGGATTGTGATGAATTTCCCTTTAGGAACATGCCTCACATTTACCTTTAACAGGAAGGGATTTACACCTTTATGTACAGCCCCTGATCAAAAATTACCCGTTCGGATAATTGTTTTGCAATGTTTATCTTCTTTCCCTCTTTCTGTTCTTCTTTCTGTGTCTCCTGTCAGGCTGAGGAGGAGGAGGAGGAGGACCAGCCTCTGAGCCTGTCCTGGCCCGAGTCCAACCGCAAGCGCCTCACCTACCTCTTAATCATGCCCATCGTTCTCCCCCTGTGGCTAACGCTGCCTGACGTCAGGAAACCGGTGTGTGAGACAAGAGTTCTCCTTCTGAAAACATTTGAAGCAAGAATGTCATGCTTTATCCGGATTAGTTTGGAGTCCTTATTAGTGTGTTCGCTACTGAATTCACTCGTCTTCTTTGTCTTTCAGTCGTCGCAGAAGTTCTTCCCCATCACCTTCCTGGGTGCCATCGGCTGGATCGCAGCCTTCTCCTACCTGATGGTGTGGTGGGCTCACCAGGTACGCAGTTCTCACAGGCGTGCACTCCCCAGACTGTGACATTGTAAAAATAAATGTGTGTTTCAGTTACATAACAACAGAAACCTAACATAAGTATAATCCTTGTCAAAAAACAAAGGCAAGATGCAGTCGTCTTTTCTCTCCATTTCCTATCATTGACATTTCAAATCAAACCATATTCTTTAATGCGCCCACACATAAATTACAGCTGTCTTATTCAAAACAAACAGGTTGTCAGAGTTAGAGTTTTGACACCTCCATCAGCTCCCAAGCATCACGAGGAAATTAAAAATAGCTGGAACAAAAGATTAGGTTTTATTTACCCCAAAGCTTAGCTTCCTTTTTTTTTCTTTTTTCTTTTTTGCAGGTTGGAGAGACCATTGGGATTACAGAGGAGATTATGGGCCTGACTATATTAGCAGCTGGAACCTCCATCCCTGACCTCATCACAAGTGTCATTGTGGCACGCAAGGGGCTGGGTGATATGGCTGTATCCAGCTCCGTCGGCTCCAACATCTTCGACATTACTGTTGGGTACGTCCGTGCGGGATCTTGCTGTTTTTAACGACATATTTAGGAACTGTAGTTTCAAGGTTATGCATGAAAGAAACACTGAGGCAGAGCAATACTGCTTACTGGGTTTTGACTCAGGTCTCTAAATATATCTGACTTTCAAGTATTCTGGGTTTTAACATATATCCATTTAAAGGGTCAGTTTACCCAAAATACAAAATGTTCCCTCCTACAGTACCTACAGTGCTTTTTATTGACTTTCAGAAGCTCATCTGGTGGGTTTGTAGCCCTCGGGAACAGCATGTAACGTGTGTTTGTGTATCCGCAGGCTGCCGTTCCCCTGGCTCATGTGGTCCTTTTTCAGCGGCATGAAACCGGTGCAAGTCAGCTCCAACGGCCTCTTCTGTGCCATCGTGCTCCTCTTCCTCATGCTCCTCTTCGTCATCATCTCCATCGCCGCCTGCAAGTGGCGCATGAGCAAGCTGCTCGGATTCATCATGTTCCTGCTGTATTTCGTCTTCCTGGTGGTCAGCGTGATGCTGGAGGACAGGGTCATCACCTGCCCGGTGTCCGTCTGAGGACCTGCTTCCTCTACCCTCGTCACTACCACAACCACCACCAAACACAACCATCCTTCATGTCTGCCGTCGCTCTCACCTGACCCTTGTGATCCTTTACCCCAGGAATAAAAGAAGACTAAGGAGGACTTGACAAGAGAATAATACAAAAATATGAAACCAATATGGAATCTACCTATATTTTCAGTAAGCCGGTGGTGACGTGGAGGGGTTAAACCAACAGGGGCACAAGATTTTGACTTCACTGGTTTAGCATAAGCCTTACCTGAGTGGATTTTTATTAATTATTATTATTATTTAATTGGCAGGTTGGGGGGTTATGGGTGTACCAGCCAAATATAGAAGCATTATGCATGCCATTAGTGTCAGTAGATGAGCTGGAATCAAGACTACGCCTGGTAGGTTGAGGAGAATGACCTCCTGTGAACTTTGGGGGCGGGGGGGACAAGAGATGCACTGTATGAAACGCTCAATAATAAATGCAGTGGCTAAGCTGAAATTGTGAGCAAATTTGAACACACAAGTTCAACACACTAAGACACTGTCGCCAAGAGTGAATAGAGATGTGTGGACGAGGAAATGGCCGACTGTGTGGATGAAGATTTTGTTTCCTGAAGGACGGTATTGAGCGAAAAGACTCTCCTGTGGGCTTTGCACCTGAGCGACAAGGGATGACTCTTGTTGGGCAAACAAACTCCTTTGTTATTTATTTTTTTGCAAATCCATCATGTGCTCAGTCTGAATGACAAGTTTTAGCTGGATGTCATTTTTCGCCACTGAATGTCTCTTAGGAGAATTCCTCTTCTTTTTTTGGGGTTAATTTTCATGAAATATATAGAAGTAGCATTAGATATACTGTAGCCATATTAGTTAACATAGAGCCATCATAATAATCTGCTCCTCTTATTTATTTTGCCACTTAAAACACATTCTGATTGTACAGAGCTTTTCGTGCTTCACACACACCGACTGACAAAAGCAAGAAAAAATGCCTAACTAAAGTATAGCCTCTCAAAACATATGCTAGCCTTCAATATCTTTCACTGGTTGGAGAAAAAAAAGGCATGAGTACTTTAGGCTCATTAAAGTTCCATGATGAAGTCAATGTCAAAATAATACATTTGAAAAGAAGAACTTAACAGTGTTTAAGTGTCATGGTTGATTTAGATTAGTCAATGTGTAGTGTCACAGTAGAACTGGGCTCAACTCACCGGCTAGTCAAGCTCCTGGGCTAGTAGTTTCAAAGAGTCAACTGCATGTAAAAATAGACACTTGGAAGTGAATAATACCAATCCACATTTAAGAAGTTGTATACCAAAATGTATACTTTTTCAAACATGTTTCATAACTTCTTAATGCAAATCACTGCAATGTAGAAAATGTCAACATGTATGGTCAATGATATCTATCAAACTTGTGCAATTTCTTTTCTAATCAAAGGTGCTTTTGTGTGCATGTGTGCAATCTGCATTTGAAGTCATCACACAATGACCATTCCTGATATTTATCTATGAATAGAGGCTATACTACCAGTATTTTGCAACTAACTGCAAAAAAAAAAAGATACACCAATCTGTGTTTTATACTGGAAATAGGAATCATAATCACAGTCTCTCTTTAAGATACATAGAATGTGGAAATCACAGATTTAACAGCAAT
>JAVQJL010041799.1:0-10753 GCA_036024295.1 Nannoperca obscura
CGTCATTATATCGCCCCGGGGCGGGGGTTTTTTTTTACCCCTTAAACCACCCGCGCCCAATTTTGCGCCCCCCCCCCCCCCCCCCCCCGGAAGGTTTTTCATCTGTGTGACCTCTTCAGCAGACCAATCAGGACCTTGTAATTCCTCTCCCACGTTGCTTAATATAGTGAGATCAATGTCTATTAGATCGACACCAGGTCTGGTATTGCGTAACACTTGTTGTAAGGGTGGTGAGTTTGGACACTAAAAGGGAAGGGTTGATGATTGTTTGGGCTTATGGCTACACTACAACCTGTTTTCCATGCCCCCCCCCTCCAACACATCACTTCCTGTATTCCCATCCAAAAAGTATTTTCAGAATTGTTGTTCTTTTTTCTTGTTTCTTTTAAGGACCAAACTCTAAAGATAAAACTCCAAATTCAGTGTGTGTACTTTGAACTGTGTGTTTAGAGCCTGCTTGTGGCACATTGTGTTCATTTTTTTCAAATCTATGCATTTCCTTGTTGAAAAGCCTCTCCCCTTTCCAGTCAGGAATTGAACAAAGTCCAGTCATTACAATAAATGTGGCCCGTTTTGTATGTGTGTTTAAAGCTCAACAGTGTGTGTGTGTGTATGTTCTCTATGCGTGTACCTATGTACATATACAGAAAGCATTATATATACAGTATATAAAACGTTTGTGTCACTGATATTAGGCAGTTGTGGTTTTAAAGAGAATTAGATATTAGCCAGCTGTTGCTTGACCATACGTGTTCATTGTCCATTTGATTTCAATAAAAAGTAAATGGAACGTTTTTGTCCCCTCATTCTTCAACTGGATGTTTAATGTTATTCTGGGAATGTGGCTGGACTGCGTCACCTGAAAGTGTCACAGTGCCTGCAGATCCAGGAAAGATCGGAGCTTGTCTGTAACCTAAAACTAGATACACTTGTGCCCAAAAGGAGGCACATGTCCTCAACAAGCTGGCACACATCCATGACAATATTGCTGGTTGGTCATTAACATGCGAGCTGGACTCTTCTTACCGTTTAACTGCCATCTTTGCGGTTTGGTGCTGCCAGTGTGTAGTGGATTTGTCACAGCTTTTATTTGCCTGCTGCTTCTAAAAGAGGCGAAAAAGCGCCGTTCTGTTCAGCGCTGCCGTGTTGGGCGATTATTGCCCCGAGCTTCATTTAAGTCAACACAAAAAAATATCAATTGAACTTAAAGCTGCATTAATGATTCTTTGATATTATCTGTGACTCAAATGACAGATGTTTCTCAGAGTGACAAATCCACAGAGACTTATCACCCTCAACTCTTCAAATTAGTTTAGCATCTTTCGGCTTATTGTTTTTGGTTTTGGGTTGTTTTTAGCCTGATGACAAACTGACAAACCTGCTGCACCTGCCCACCATGAAACCATAAACAAAGATATCAACTGGCTTGATCATGACGCTAACACACAAGCCACCATTTGACACGTAGTCAACATGCACACGTGTACACACCCATTTCTCAATAAGGACACTGGATTTCTGAGTTTTATGGACTCCGATATATCTGAATTGTTAGAGAAAGTATAGCAAACTATGAATTGCAGCCTCTGACGTGGCGTTTTGTGGAGTTAATAAATCCATGCCAACAAGGTGGTTGGATACATTTTTACGCACAAAGAATAATTAACATTTGTGATACAATCTCACTCTAAACCTTTATGTTCTGCTCAGTTTTGAGGGGAGGGATGACCTTTGCTTTATATTGGCTTCTTATGCTTATACTGTGTGCCTTTTTGATACTTTTATATTTTAGTTCACACATTTATTTTTGTGTTTTATTTCTGCATCATAGTATTCCCATCATAGTATTCCCAGAAATACTTTATATTTTAGTTCACACATTTATTTTTGTATTTTTTATTATTTTTGTATTTTATTTCTGCATCATAGTATTCCCAGAAATATGTATCCAAACTCCTTGTTGCCTAGGATTTATTAACTCCACAGAAAGCCACATGGGTTGTTCTCATCTAGATCTGAAATCATGGCTTCCTCGACCGCCCTGAGGAGGGAACAGGAAAACAATAAAAAACAAATCAGTGGAGGTAAGATTACACCACAGTACACACAAAACCCTGAAAAAGTCCTCTGCTGATCACCAACACACACGCCTCTTGTGTTTCACAGTGTGAAGAGAGAGAATCAAAAATGAAAATGAACTTCCTTCAGATAAACATACAAATTTTAATGTCAGCTTCAGGCCATGCCTTTTATAATAAACCTGATGCACCCCACCCCCACAACCATATTAGGCCGACATTTACAGGCTATGCAGGTTTCAGGGACACACACACACACACACATAGCAGAAAAGGGCATTGAACAAGGACATTGAAGAGAAGTTTCTGCATTAAACTGAGAAGACTAACTTAAACTCTTTTGATGTTTGATGTCTTTAGATATTATTCTAGAGAATCATTTAAAGACCTTAAAGTGATGGATTAAAAGATTGAAAAGCTGGCTGGTCACACTGTATTAACTTCCTCTCTCACCTACACTGCACATCTTCCTAGCTGGTCCAAATACTTCATGAACTTAAAGACCTTTTATTCTCTTTTTCTTTTCTTTTACTCTAGGCTTTTTCATTTGCGTTGGTGTATTATCAAAACTAGCAGGTCCTACTTCTCAACAAAATGCTGCAAAATGTGATTTAGTATCATCCGAATGAAATCAGAATGAAAGCAACAGTGCGGCTGCACCTCTAAGTGTTTACTTAGGTTTAGCAAAACATTTACTAATTAACAAAACCGATTACATCATGCCAAGTATACTGATAAATAAACATTATGGTCATGGCCAAATACCTGTAGTTTTCCATTGCAATATGGCAGACATTGTACCAAAGTCCGTCACAAAAGAATTTTGTCAAGTCAAGTCAAGGCACATTTTTTCATTGTGATCTTCTGGCCACGTTAGGGTTGTTTCCTCACAGGCGATTGTAAATTAAGATCTTAATGACAGTTAAGATCTGTTGTTTGCCATCAGAGACTGAGGAAATAGCATCACAGCAGTCCTGGATATCTCCACTCACTCTTTCATTCATATATAAATTTGAATATATGTACAGCATGTAGGTACATGTAGTATTTCATTTGTGCACTTTTACTTGGTTAGTATGGTGGTGATAATTTGTGGTGGAAGATGGTCAGTTTATATGAGGTTAGTGGTGGGAATTTCAGTCCTTGAGGAAGTATTCTTTATTATGACAATACGTTAGTACCTTGACAATGAAAAGACGCTAACACACAAGCCACCATTTGATACGTAGTCAACATGCACACGTGTACACACCCATTTCTCAATAAGGACACTGGATTTCTGAGTTTTATGGACTCCGATATATCTGACCTGTAAGATAAAGTATAGCAAACTATGAATTGCAGCGTTTTGTGGAGTTAATAAATCCATGCCAACAAGGTGGTTGGATACATTTTTACGCACAAAGAAAGAATATTTAACATTTGTGATACAATCTCACTCTAAACCTTTATGTTCTGCTCAGTTTTGAGGAGAGGGATGACCTTTTTTGATACTTTTATATATTTTTTTCACACATTTATTTTTGTGTTTTTCTTGTTTAGGTATTTTATTTCTGCATCATAGTATTCCCAGAAATATGTATCCAAACTCCTTGTTGGACCTAGAGGTGCTGCACTGTTGCTTTCATTCGGATTTCATTCGGATGACGCTAAATCACATTTTGCAGCATTTTGTTAAGAAATAGAACCTGTTGAATGCTGATTTCCCCTTAAATTTCCATTAAGGTTTTAAAGTTAGAAAATATAGTAGTCCACATTGTATGACACTATCATATGCTGTATTTTTATAATGTATATTCTGTTGTTTATGTTTGAATGAACCATTATCAAACTTAAATATTCCAGGTTAATATGCATTATTGTGTACACACAGAAACTGACATATGTGCTTTTGGATATGGGACCTTGAGATAATTAGGGTTGTTAATGTTAACCGTCCTATGTGACAGTGCTGTCACATTTATTTGCAAAGGGTTCTTGATTTTTCTCTGAGCATCTTGTTTTGGCATTATTCCCACTCCACCCTGCTTGTGACACAAGAGACGAGGGCCTTTTACTAGTTCCGATAATACACCAACGCTGATGAGTAAAATAAAAAGATTAAGAAAAAGAGAATAAAAGGTCTTTAAGTTCATTGAGTGAATGTTTGTGAAAATGAAAGAGAATAAATTGTGGCCAGCCATCATTTTAGTCTTTTTATCCATCAATTTAAATTCTTGATCAAACATTGTGTATAATATTATAATGAAATATTTCAGTAGTTTAAGTTAGTCCTCTTAGTATAATGCAGGAACTTCTCTTCAATGTCCACGTTCAATGTTCTTTTCTGCTATCTCTGTGTGTGTGTGTGTGTGTGTGTGTGTGTGTACACGGAACCTGCATAACCTGTAAATGTTTGCTTAATATGGTTGTGGGGGCGGGATACCTCAGACTCATTATAAAAGCTGACATTGACATTTGTATGCCTGTCTAATGGAAGTTTTCATCTTTATTCTCTCTCCTGAATCCTGTTAGCAATTCACTCATCAGTAGCCTACACTTCACCAGAATGCCTCTGCAGTTTGAACTGTGTCCTGGAAAAATCATTGGGGGCTCCCATCCGTGCTTCATCATTGCTGAAATTGGACAAAACCACCAGGGAGACATTGAGACTGCTAAGAAAATGATCAAGATGGCAAAGGTAAATTAAGGAGGTGAACCTGTACCTGATACCGATTGTTAAAAATAGTGCTTTGTGCTGTCAAAATGAACCCTCTTCTCCGTACTTTTCGGCTCCTTTTGTCTTCTGTCCTCCCAGGACTGTGGTGCTGATTGTGCCAAATTCCAGAAAAGTGAATTAGAGTACAAGTTCAGCAAGAAAGCCTTGGAACGCCCCTACAACTCAAAGCACTCCTGGGGGAAGAGTTACGGCGACCACAAGCATCACTTGGAGTTCAGTCACAAGCAGTACAGGGAACTAAAAAACTATGCGGCAGAGATAAAAATCTTCCTTACCGCCTCTGGCATGGACGAGGTAAAAGAGAAAAAACATTTTCCAGTAATTCACTACCTTAACAGCAGACTGGATGTTGTTGTATTCCTTAATAGAAAATAGACAACATACAGTAGCTGGCAAGAACAAAGAAGAAGTCTTGTTATTTAACCTATAGATGTTCCGATTTGTTTCAGACCATAGTTGAAATAGATGACACTGAAATGCAGTACATGCATTTGTTCCCTAATTATTTCCATAGATGGCTGTGGAGTTCCTTCATGAGCTGGATGTGCCTTTCTTTAAAGTTGCCTCCTGCGATGCGAACAACTTCCCCTATTTGGAGAAAACTGCCAAAAAAGGTATGAGGCTGTATAGCATTTAACCACAAATGACTCTATAGGTAGGGGGAAATTACAGGTTTTGACAGGGCTTTTGTTGTGAAAATCTTGGATTTGTCATTCACATTTTTGTACCGAAAATATAAATAATTCACATTTATGTTTGTCTGATCTTTTTAAACTGAGCTTGTTTGGTATTTGGAGAAGATTTTGGTGAAACATAGCCTATTTCCTCTTTGACCACACCTAAAAGTAATGGTAATGGGTGCGATCACAAGTCGCAGATGCTGTTGGCAGGAGTAGTTACAGACTTTGGCTTTCACTCAGCTTTTGCCTTATCTGAAATATCGCAATGTGTATGTGATGAGCTTTTAGCTGCAGAGACAGCTTCAGGAGACGTTCTATAGATAAAGTGAAGCAATAAAAATGACGACTGTCTCTTTCTCAGGTTCAGAATTTTTGACAGCACATGCTACTGAGGCACTTACTCAGCTCAGTAGGGGGCGCTTTTTACATCAGCATTGATTCAGGACACAAAATGTACCTGGCATGTGTGTCACTGGAGTCATGGGATGGAGTTGAGCTAAAGAGAAAATAAAGTCACATTCTTAGTCAACATGAAAGAATAACTACGAGTCTGAACCCTCAATATGTTGCCATATATTATGTTACCTTTCGTACCCTATATAATATGGATGATACTATATTTTATATATAACACATGCATTCTGTCATGACTCAGCTTATACAAGTTTTTAACATTTAACATGAAGATATAACGCTGCACTTAAAAATGTTAAATATCCCCAGGGTGATTTATCCTCTGACCTCCTCTGATCTTTGTCTATGCACCGTTCGGCCCGTGTCAGGTCGTCCCATGGTGGTGTCCAGTGGGATGCAGTCCATGGAGACGATGCGTCAGGTCTACAAGACAGTGAAGAAGCACAACCAGAACTTCACTATCCTGCAGTGCACCAGCGCCTACCCTCTGGAAGCTGAAGATGTCAACCTCAGAGTAATAACGGTGAGAACAATAGAATAGAGTATTACTCCTCTATAACGCTCATCATTTTGGGACAAATCTTGTCAACTCCTTGAAGAATCTGCCATCCCGACTTTGTTTTGGTCTTCCACTACCTCAGGGTCATCTTTCAAGCAAACGTTCCTCAGCTTGAAGCTTCATTTTACCACAATTTTTACCAGAAGTCTTACGCACTGCTACCATGACAAAGCCACCTACCATCTGTCCACTGTTCAACCAACTGTGGACAGATGGTAGGTGGCTTTTAAGATTGTTTTGAACAAGGTCCTTTCGATGTCCCCAACCTCCAACCAGATACAGAAGAAGATTTCTAGGAGGACAGAGTAAATTCTTTACCACGTGTTTCCTGGTTCACAAGGTCTGTCTGACAACCTCCAACACCATCTGATCCAACACACCAGTTGGTGATCAGTTCATAGCTGTCAGACAACACATTTGTCTTTGGTTACTTCATGTCAGGTTAAACATGGAACTGAGTGTTTTATCATTTCTTTGTGATCTACTGTGTCTGGATTGAACATCATTTGCTTTGGACATGCATCTGCCAAATGAATAAATATAACTTGGTCTGGTAAAAGTGCAAATTTTGGTTGAAATACCAGAACTCAGAATATTAATTTAAAGACCCTGCTTTAAAATATGGCAGATGGTTTCAGAAGTAGAAATCTGAAAAAAAGATATGTTATGCACTAGACAGACAACCATGGCCAGTGGTGGGCATTCACAGGAAGTTAAGGGACCTAAAACGAGACGTGAATACTAAATAAAACAGGAAATGACAAGACAGGAACACAAAACAACACTTAATCAAATTATTTCTATTTAATAGACCCGACGAGACACAACACATACCCTATATAACCTCAGCAATTCCTTGCCATTAAATCCAGCGTCTGAAAGTTAAGTGATATGACACCATTGCAGAACACTACAACAAAGCCTTGTAGGCTCTGAGTCTGTTGACATAAAAACAGGCATCTGTCCACACAAGATAGACATAATAATAGAGAAATGCCTGTGAATGGCAATATAACACAAACATAAACACATGAATGGACTGGACTGGACTGGAAACTGAATCCTGTCACAACCATTGTTCCCCACTCCACTCCCTCCTTCATCCCGAGTCCAAACAAACAAAAGAGGAAGAAAAGAATAATATAATTTCTGTGAAATTAAACAATGTAAGAAACGTGCGTGTGTGTGTCTTTGTTGTATTCTTATATCAGTAGATATAAATAGATATATAAATAGATATATAAATAGATAAATACATAACACAAACGTCAAACATTAGTGACAAATAGATGTTTACTCCTCTCTTTTCCTGAAGGAATTCCAGAAGGAATTCCCAGACATTCCCATTGGATATTCTGGACATGAGCAGGGGATCTACATTACTGTGGCCGCAGTGGCGATGGGAGCAAAGGTCGTGGAACGTCACGTGACTTTGAACAAGACCTGGAAGGGAAACGACCATGAGGCATCCCTGGAGCCCTCAGAGCTGGCAGAGCTGGTCCGAGCCATCCGACTGGTGGAGACGGCGATGGGATCACCTGTCAAGCAGATGTTACCCTGCGAGAAGAACTGCCATGACAAGGTTGGTTTGGATCATTTAGATTGATCAGATGTCAGTCATTGTCTCATGTCAGTCATTAAACTCTTAACTTTGGGACCAAGAAACTTAAAGAAAAAACTGAGGGATATTTGACAGTCAAAGGCTGTTTTTATTCAATCTTCATCCCCTTCACTTCATTCAGCATTAGTTATTCTGCAGGGTTGTAAAATGTACACCCACCTGGATTAAAGGGTCAGGGTCCACTGATTTTTCACATGAAGAAGGGGGTTACAACTCAGTCTGTGAAGACACTTGCATAATCTCTTCTGTGGTTCTCGTGGGAGCGATTCATAGAGAAAATACACGAGGTCATCGGGTTTGAATTGAGCACATCCCATTTTTCGCGGAAAAACCTGAGTTACAGACTGGCAGCACTGAATTCGAGAATACGTGATAATGGAGAGTTTAATGAAAGATGCTATCCAGTTGCATCATGGGAAATGTGGGGTCTATTGCTTTTGGACCCACACGAGGGAGTGAAAGATATCTCAACCTATGCTGCGCCGACTTAGATTTTTCTTCTAAAAACCTGTCTCCTGCAAGTCTCCCAACATTATGGAAGTGCATTAATTATTAACTGCAGTGCCCCTTTAATATAACCCCATTTTATTTTTAACTAAAAACTGGAGGTATTTGTTTTTGGACTGGTAACTCATTATATGTTTCTGGAATTATTATTGTGCTTATACCTTGAGACTTTATCCAACTTTGTCTAGATTAAACATTTACTGTCATATAATAGCATGCTGACAGTATGGTGAGTCAGGCTGATAAGATGGGCACATATTAACGTGTTCCACTGTAATATATAGTGTCCAATATTTTTTTCCCCCAGTCTCTCACTATTTATTAATCTGTAGATGTTTTGTATCTTTCTTCTCTCTTTGTTTTTTACTCCAGTTGGGAAAGTCGGTGGTGGCTAAGGGGGCCATCCCCAAAGGCACGGTGCTGAGCCTGGAAATGTTTGCAGTGAAAGTAGGCGAGCCAAAGGGCTTCCCTCCAGAGAATATGAAGCAGCTGGTGGGCAAGAAGATCAAAGTGGACGTGCAGGATGACGACAGCATCTTAGCAGACATGATAGAATAAAAAAATTGTCCACAAAGGTTAGGGGAGAGAGGCAGGCCGACGGACAGAAAGCGAGAGGAGGAAAGAGAATAAGAGAGTGACAGAGAGAGAGGCAGACAGGTAGAAGATGGACAGACAGTGTTGCAGTGTGTGTACAGAAGGAGGTACAGTAACGAGAAGGAGAAGGAATAAAACAGAGGGGCAGAGGATTAAATCTGCGTGTCTGAGTGAAAGAGGAAGACGAGAGGAAGAGGTGCAGTTATAGAAAGGCAAACTACATTGGAGCATGAAGAAGATGTTGATCCACATGAAGCTGACAGCTGAACCAATGAGGGTGCGATGGTGTGAAATCACAAACAGCGTGTAATTACAGGGTGTGGTGTTATGCACAAAAATTCAAAAACTTGTCAAATGTGATGAATGAGCCCCACGTGCATTCTCCTTGGTCTGAGGTCAAAGACTGTAAAGTCATCCGACACTGACGTTTCTGTTATGCCCCTTTTGTATTCTGATAATCACATATTGATGGTGATTTGCACGACTTTATCAAGATGAATGCTAATATTATTGATCACACGTCAGCTGTGCTTGCATCCCTGCACCCTGCCCAATGCCAATATTTCTCATATGTGGTATGAACGTCATCTTTATTTAGAAGGACCTTTCCCTGCCTAATTTTCCCAGCAGTTGATAAAATTGTGAGTTAATCACACTACATTTGTGGGGAATGATGCTGTCAACTGTCAAATAGTTTTGGCGTTAAATTTGCATCGCATTTCGATGGTGCCACATGTGACTCTTAAATCAAAATCAATGTTTCTGGAATGTTAATCTTGCCAATAAAAAGGGTGTTTAAAAAGCTCTGTATTCTAGCCTCATTTTGTCATTTGAGAGTTCATAAATAGTAATGAAAACCATAGGTGTGATAGGTGGAAAGATGCAGGTTTTTTTTTTATAAACCCACCAGGCGTTAAGTATAGGCTGCTCATCAAATGTGGATGACGTGTCTTGGATCTTTTGGTATCTTTTTGTAAACGGTCTTTTCAGGTTTGATTTTGGGATAGGTGCATGGGACAACACCTCGTCTCACCTTGTGTTGCGTTAAGACTGTTTACCCAAGACGTTAGTAGTACACTGATTCTTGAGATAAGGGACAAAACATGTCCCACATAGTAAAGTCTTATTTATATAAAAAATAAAGAAATTCATAATAATTAAAGTACTTAAAAAGTTACAAGTAAAATAATTGTGTATACTCATGACATTAATTTCATATTTTAAAAAAAGAATTACAGCAGAATTTGCTAAAATGCAGGCTCTGTACCCAGAAAATACATGTATTTAGCCTGTCCCCATCAAGCAGTCACAATGTCAAACTGCCAAAAAAAGTGTTTAAAACTGCTATAAATGCATAAATATACATATCAAATAAAAAGAAAGCATCAATAACATATCAAACAATACAAAAAGTGAATTTTAAATTATATTTTCCATAATATACAGCCTATGAATGGTGTGTCCTCAGTCTCTGTCAACTCTGTCAGATTTTTTAAAAACCCTGAATAAATCAGGAAATATCGTGGCCAGCTATTGCCCTGTGGACCCCTCTTCCACTTCCTGTTCATTGTGGATGCAACA
>JAVQJL010041801.1:0-18902 GCA_036024295.1 Nannoperca obscura
TCTTGAATGTGAGGAGGGTGTCTGCCTCCCGTAAACAAACTGGAAGCTGGTTCCACATAAGAGGAGCTTGATAGCTGAAAGCTCTGGCTCCCATTCTACTTTTAGAGACTCTTGGAACCATCAATGCATTAGTTTGTCTCTCCATACTTTCTTCCTTCTCTTTGGTACTCAAGTTCAATCATTCCTACTGAAGATGTAAATCTTTAAACATGGGTCCCAACTATATAGTTTCATTTTTTTATGGCAAATAATTTTACTAAAACAGTTCGTCAGTGTAGTTTCTGAGTAAATAGACTTTTGGGGGACATTTAGAGTTGCAATGAGTATTTCCAGCAGTAGCGTAGTGATTCAATAGAAACTACCATGCAGCTCAGAGGAATACGTTATATCAGGCTGGATACACAGGCAATATCTGGGTGATAAGATCAATTCACTGTTGTTTTGGTCTTTTTGTGGGATTTGTTGACAAGACAACGTGTAAAGAACATCACCAGGCACATCTTTCAAGTACAGAATTTCCCCTTGACAGGGTCCTAGAAGACTCTCTCTGGTCCACATCCACTCAGCTTCAGAGAACCCCAACAGAAAACCAGAAACCGCAAATGATGCAGTGTTTGTTTTTTAATGGTTTGGGTATTTGTTCATGTTGAGTTTAACCGCCAGAGGACATTTCACATCAGGCCGACGCGTTCACAGAGTTCTGTTGTGATCAAACCTCGAGGGTTCTCCAGAGCCTTTTCACCGGCGTGCACCGTCCCACCTCCCCTCAGTACGTTCCTGGAACAAAGCATTTGGCTCGACCTCTTATCTGGTCATCAACGTGAAGAGACCACTCAACATAATTGATATAGGATGTGATGATGTTATTGTTTTGCAGATTCGAGCGCGCACACATACAAGTGGAGACTGAAGAGGAGGGCGTTCTTGTAGAGGACCCGTTTGCATGTGAATCGCAGCGAATAATGAATTCCTCCCACTTGTTGTTGTTCCAAGCAGTACACGAGTTCCCTCTTTAACGAAGCCATGGTGAACAGTGCAGTGCTCACTGCCATTGTTTGAGATGCATCACCATTGTACTACACTGAGGACCTATTTTACGATTTCTGAGTAAATCCATTGTAAAACATTTAAAGCCTATTGTGTTACTTCTGCCTGAAACCACAACATACACAACACAAGCGTGGGGCAGCGTTTCTTTTCAAGGTTCAAGGCTCTTGTATTTCTACAACACAGGGCTGCATGGTGAAATTACAGAACACACACACAAATATCCACAATCAGAATAGAATCAAATCTGTCTTGCATGGCCATTTCTAACTTTGTAACCACGCTTGCACCTTTAGACGTGGTCAGATTCCACGTGGCATGAGTAAAGTATTGTTTCAGGTACACTACTACTACTAATACTATACTACTACTACAAACACATGGTACTGTCTGAAACGTTTTCCTCAATGAGGCATAAGCCCGGAAAAAGTGTCACAATATCCCAGCCCAGTACCCCAAAGAATTACGTCTATATGTGATGACTCCTGATGCAGGAGGCCAGAGTTTGTATCTCATAGGTCTAACCATCCCGTAACCAGTTTAATTACTATGCTCATGATGCTGCTTTAACCTAAATCACACTGGAGATGCCAGGAGGGAATACTGAAGAAAGCAAGCTTTTTAAAAACATGACAAACTGACAGATGGATGGATGGATGGATGGAAGGAGGTAAAGAGCGGCTTCTTGGAAACTGTTTGCATGTGTGGATCACATCCCTCACCGCGCACGCCGATTGGCTGCGGCTCCTCACGCGGTTGACTGGCTGATAATCAAAAGCCAGTGCATCCAAAGTTCAAGTACCTTTGGTTTGACATCGTGACTGCTGAGACGCAAAGAAACATTAAGCAATTTATGGCACCACACGGCTCCCTCCCGTCCACACACACACACACACACACACACACATACACACACACGTCCCTCCTGCACATTATGAGCCAATGTCACCTCTCTTCCATTCAGAGCAGACGATCCAAACTGATGCTGTAATGAGCTGCTGTTTGTTTGGCTACAGGCCGTCTCAGATGAGACATGATTCTGTCACTCAGATTTCATGGCAGCAGCCCGTCGGCACTGAATCACCACCCGAGTCTCTCACCGTGCCACATTTTATCAAAGGCAAGTTCTCAAACATTTTCAATGTTATCTCTGGCATAAAATTGACTTATCCTGGGTTTATTTCTCCTTTTTTATTACTTTTCTTAACGATTAGACCTTGAAGACTGGGTGCTAGTTTTTCTTTTCTGAACATGTTCTCATTTTCGACCAGTGACTTGGGAAGTTAACTGTGGGGGAGGATGTGTTGCACATGATTCAGTTGCCAAAACCCACATCTACAACGATTATGTGCGGCTGGCTGTTTTTCTGGAGCAGTTGGGGGCTAAGTGTCACGCTCAGGGGCACATAAATCATAGTTTCTGACCCTAAACCAAACTGACAGGAGCTGTGCAGTGTTTTAACGTAATAAAATTAAAGTTAAACTTTAGGCTGCAACTCGGGAAAATTCTGGCACGTTAAGCAAAAACACGTTTTAGTGGCTTCTATATAATTAAACACTTTATTTGTGTCATTATTTCAACATTTCTACAAAAATATTCTGGCAAAAAGCTTCATTGTTACGACATCTAATGTATTTGATTTCCACTCTGCTGCCCACACAGGTTTGCTCTCATTCACGAATGATGGCGGCGTACATCTGTGGAGGCATTCAACTGTGCCTGTCCTCACATTCACACCTGTGTGGTAAACAGCTCAACACGGTGGTTTTGTTGTTGTTTTCCTCATGCACACGGTGGAGTATCTATATTGAGTATACTTACATCTCAACAGTTGAGCTTTCAACAACATCTCAGTCTTCATTTATACACACACACACACACACACACACACACATATATATATATATATATTGTTGTTTGTGTTAAGAAAGAAAAAGAGAGAGAGAGAGAAGTTTAAGTCCTTGCTCCTCTCTCACCTCGTAGCACAGCTGGCTATTCGCAGCATAAAGCAGGTGTGAATGTCACATGAACGTCAGAAAGGTGTTGAAGCAAGACTTTAATCTATAATAATCTTTTTTTAATTGATTCAAATAAAAATGGTTAAAGATTCACTCTTTGAAACGCCCTATAAGTAAATATTTTTGCGTGAAATTATAACAAACATTACTCATATTCTGCAAAAGAGTGGATTTAAAAACCAAACCACGAGAACGAACTAATACGTGACATTTCAATCCCCCCTTTTCAAGGTGTTGAAGAGTCCTCAAGCAGGAACTGAACTGATCCAAACAGCTGAGCACAGGCACAGATGTTCATCTCGGTGAAAGTCTAGATCTTTAATATTCCTCAGTATACTGTAACATATGTGACGTGGAGACCGAACAGCATCTGACTGGTGTCATTTATTCCACACTGACGTGCTGTTGGCCTCCTAAACACCACTAGAACAGTGGTGTTTCAGTGGAAGGACACGTCCCGCTCTGCTGTAGCGGCTCAGTGACCTTGAGAGCACGAGCAATGAAGCAACAAAGTGCTGCATTAGATGTCCTGGTAGATCTGGTCCCAGGGAGAATTCATGTCTCCAGTCAGAGGGTAATGTTTGGCTGCAGCTCAAGAGGGGGGGAGAGGGGGGGTCCGCCGGGTATCTATCACTGGAGGTGACTGGGTGTCAAATAAAAAAGCAGTGCTGGGTAATTTTACAGGATGAAAGTCGATACAGTCGATACAGGCAATCATCTAAGAGACGGCTCCCGACTGTCCTCGTGCTGCAAGTCTAAATACAAGCGAGAGTTCCACGTTTGAGTTTTTAAATCTACTTTTTGTCCTGTTCTTTGTGAAAAGATTTATTTAAGAGTTATTAATATTTAAAACAAACATGAATGAGCCCAGAAACAGCCATGTTCTTTTTAACGAGGCAGATCTTTGACCTAAACCAGACAAATTTCTTGCCCAGTAACTTCCTGGAGTCTCTGGTCGCTGGTTGCCTAGCAACTGCTCCCGGCCAACAAATAGTCCGAACCCCTTTTTAACACTTGTTTGTACAGCTTCAGTAAAGTGGCTGTAACGTGTTAACTGGTGAGCTGCTTTTGCACAGAGGCAGGCTGTTTCCAGGCTTTAAGCTAAGCTAAGCTAAGCTAAGCTAAGCTAAGCTAACTGGCTGCTGGCTGTAGCTTCACATTTCACGTACAGATACGAGACCGGTATTAATCAAACTCTCAACAAGAAACCAAATAATTGTATTTCCCCATAAGGTCGACATATTACTTGTAAAAATATGTTTCTACGAATCTCAAATAGCAAAGTGGGGGATATTTCTAATCTGGAAAATTCTCATCTGAGTAGGGCTGCAACTTCTGTTCAGCATTGATAAATATTAATATTTTATTGATTAAACGATTAATCATTTGGTCTATAAATTGCCTTTAAACTACTGCTTCAGCGTACGGTCACACAAGGATGAAAGTATATTGTTTATTAACCTGCTGATTTCTTTCTTGATAATTCTCTAATTTGTTTAGACAAATCAAGTTTTAGTACTTTAACACTTTTAAAGACCAAACTTTTACATCTTTTGTCCAACCGAACTATTCAACACTTTAATACTTACATGAGAAATAACTGAATCAAGAATCAAAACAGTTGATTTATTTTCTGTTTATTGACTTATTGTCGCAACTGTAACCACATAAGAAAATGACTGTACAATAAGAATGAATTGATTATCAAAGTAGTTCCTGAATCATTTTCTGCAAAACAACTAATCAATTATTTTGGCTACAGATCCAAGCAACGTGTGATTCACACCTCACACAGACTCAGAAAGCACAATTAAATCCTTTGAATTACTTTATACTGAATGTTTGTCACATTTCAGCGATTTGTTGTCTGGAAACTCTAAATTGTCCTCTTATTGCAGCAAAACAAGTTTCACCCTCGAAGATGACGGAGATAAGGAGCCCAGACTTACTTTCATGTTTCCAATTTTGAGTGGGCAAAACAGGAAGGCAAAAAAAGGAGCAAACCAGCCTTTGATTTATATTCAAATGAGGAGTATACAGGGGAAATTGGATTTCTCTTTCATTTCTGAGAATGAATTTCCTGGTGGCAGATCGTATTGTATCATCTGAAGGCGTTAATATCCAGCTCTGAGCGTCAGGAGCTATTCTTCATCACAAAGACTCGGAGGAACTTTTACGCCTCCTCGCCGCAGAATGCAATGACAATTTCCATTTCTGTTCCAACGTTCAAACAAAACCCCCAAGGCCATTTAAGACATTTTTCACCCGTTTTAATTTACACATGAAAGGCAATAACATATCAAAGGAGTTCTGCTTTAAATTCAGAAGAAAACTAGGGTCTGCCTTGTGACCCTTCTGTCAACCAAAACGGCTAATTCTGCCCCTCGAAGCAAGCCAGCTGGAGGAGGACCCTTTCTGCAGGTGTAATTGAGTTCAGTGTGTTTCCACGCCGATGAAAAACTCAGTAACGTACACAACCAGTGTGATCACACCGCACATGGGAAAAAACAAAACACACACACCGTCCACTGCTGAATCCAGAGAGGAGCCACTGGCTATTAACAGCAAAGCTCTCTGAGGGCGAAATCCTTTAATGCCTAAATTCTGATTTGGTCTTTGAGCTTGTTACATGCATGTTGTAATCCCCCAAGGGATACAGCCGGCTTCTGTGACGCTGCTGCTGTCACCAACACAAGAAACACTGACAGGAAAGAGGGATTTCTCCGAAAAACTGCAGCGATTCCCAAAGTTTCACCGAGTTAAAAAGATGGTGACATTTACAGAAACTACATCTCAGGGTGAGATTTCAAACATATCAAAACAGAAGAAATAAGTTATAAATATCAAATGACCACATTGATACATGCAATTGTGCCAAAGCTCAGTTGCTGGTTGTCATAGTAACGCAATGTTTTGTTGTCACAGTAAGCGACGCAGGGCTGAAACCAATTTCAATTACTCTGATTAGTTTTGCTCGTTTGTCTTTGACGTGCAAAGAAAGTGAAAAACACCCATCACAACGTCCCTGAGCCCAAAGTGACTTCCATAAACTGCTTTGGGTTGTTTGACCAACAATCCAAACTGAGCATTATATACGACGAAGACAAGCAGCAAATCCTCATGTAGGAGAAGATGGAAGCAGAAAATATTTGTAACATTTGACAAATAATCAAGTATCAAAGTAGTTTAATAGTCGATACATTTTCTCATAAATTAAGTGACTAATCACTGTAATAATAAAGCAGTGCAACGACTTGTCACAGCAAATCGAGCTCAAAGTAGCAGCACAGCTTTCGGCTGCTTGTTCAACACTATTGTTGTTTTCGGGTTGTTGTCTATGCAGTGGTTGGATGGCAGCGTAAATAAAGTGAGCCGAGGCTTTCTGAAGCTCTGGTAGAAGCCATGGAGGTCGGTGACTGTAGTCCGGCACACTTGTTGTCTGCTAGCTGTCCGTCCTGTGTGCGCACGCTGAAAACGAGATCCGGTGTTTGTACACAGGCCCGGCTCAGTAAACAGCAAACAAACAAACAAAGAGCCTCACACAACACTATTCCAGCCAATCAGCATCAGGTGGCGTTTGTGCTCGTGCACAGGACTTCTGCCAGCTACTCTGCCTCTTCCACGTCCTCGCCCGCGAGGAACGGAGCGACACCGTGAGATGAACGAAACGTTGGAGAATCAATATCAACACTAAATATCTTTCTCCCGATTGGCTGACCCCTCCTGGGTCCTCCGACGACACCCTCTGAACTGCTGTTTTGGGACTCTTAACCCTAAGATATGTGTCAAGAAACCACAGTGTTCAGGTGGCTCCAGCACCACCTAGTGGACCACACTGAACATCTGCTGCAATAACAACTAGTTTTCTCTTTTTGTTTCGAGTCTGATTTTTTAATTGCTGCGCTGCAAACTGGCCAGTGATTAAGCAGTTAAAGGGTTCGCTCACTCATTAGGGCATTTAATCATACAAATAGTTTGGTTTTTATTTGCTCGGACATTTCTGCTGCCACCAAACACAATAAAGTGAAATTAAGTTTGTGGTGCTCACAGCACTGAAATATTACATTAACAATTCAGTTAAGTGCCTTTACCAAACAATCCTGGTTACTTTTCTACCTAAGAAATAGTCTATATCATATTAAGTCTGTGTTATATTAATTATGACAAAAGGTAAGTAACTGCTACATTTTCTTCTCAAAAGAAGCTGCTATTGATTTTGTAATTCTTTATTGCTGTGAGCACCAAAAATAAAACTCCAGTCACCTCCACTGAACTGTGGTGGTGGCAGATTTCTCAAGTCCTGAACAAATAAAACCAAAAAACAGCTGCAACGATAACATAACTTTACAGGTGAGAGACAGTTTTATTCTTTTATTATTCGAGTGAACTGACCCTTTTAGTCATGAGCACATAACTTATGATACAGAGACAAATATGCAACAGATGACGCAGTTAACTGAGACCAAAGATTTTACCAGCTGGTAACAGTTTGTGAATCTTTGGCACGTGTGATGTTTGGCTTTCACTGCGACATGCTAACAAACATACAGAGTTAATGCTGAAATTGCAGTGATCTGGTTCGGTCAGAGAGCGTGCATCGTGCTAGAAGGTCCTCTGTCCTCTTCTTTACCTGTGAAACGTCTGCGTTTAGTCCCTTGTTGCACTTTCTTCACCGTTTTTCATGCAAACAGCTAAAGCAATAGTATCCAAATAAATTAAAGTTCATTCACAAGTTCGTGAGAACATTGAGGCAATCCTCTGTCCTGAGTCGTTTCTCATTTTGCTCCTCGTGGGATCCAATGGCAATAATCCGTTCTGGGTTTCTCCGCGAGTCTCTTCGTCATAATATCCCAAATTGAAACACCGATATTGTTCATAATTAAGAGCAGTCAATCTGCAGACAAGCAGTTCCTGGTAAATTAATCTCCAAACTCTGAGCAAGGCATGAGAGCGTGTGAGCGAGATGAACATCTGGATCACAAACAACAAATATTTATTCTGTGAAGAGCAAGATCCCTCTGCAAGTTGGCAGCAGCTCTAGTGGAGCTGCCCGGTGGCCAGTAGAAGCATGAACGTGTGTGTGCTGAGTGGTGATGTTGCTGATTAAGAGCTAAACTTCCTGATTTAAGTAAAAGAATAAAAAGAAGAAGCGATCATGACCTGGAGAGCTGACTAGGGCACACACGCACACCTTACTTCTACCACTACTATGGAAACAAAACATTTGAATGTAAAGACTTAGTATCCCTTTCAACTGGACAGACCTGCACTCCCAGAGGACTGGGTGGAGCACGGGTCAGAAGCAGCTGTGTTGGCTTTCAGGGGGCTACTTGGTGGCAGAATCCCCATCGGGCCTCATGCTGAAGGGCTCCAGGCGCTCGCTCTCAGGCAGCATGTTGTTGAGGCGCTCCATCAGCGGCACTGTCTGGTCGATGCCCATCTGGATGCGTCTCAGGATCATGGACATCTCGTTGACCTTCTGGATCTGCTCGGCGTACTTGGCGTAGCGCTTCTGGCGCTCCTGCATTATGCTGAACAAGGTTTCCACCGACAAGTCCATCTGGAAAGAAGAAGTCGGCAGAGAGAGACAGTCTTTGACTTCTGATGACACTTTCAATCAACTCAGCTCTGAAGAATTATTCAGCTGTGCTTCACCACCACACAAACCAACACATGCATATCATTAAAAACAGTAGAACATACACAACATGTATCTGAGATGGAAACATAGCACCAACTGTCTAATAAATATGTAAAGTTTTGGTATATACTAACTCAAACGTTATAGTCACAATAACTTGATGAAGTCTTGCACATTTGTCATTTGAATATGGCTGCAACGAAGTATTATTTTCATAATTCTAGTTTAAAAAAATTCCATCTATGTTAAATTAATCAATCATTTATCCAACAGAATGTAAAAAACTATATGAAAAATTAAAATCACAATTTGCTGTGCCGAAGCAAAGTCTTCAAATTACTTGATTTGAAGTGATGTTCAGTTTACAGTGATATGCTCTCATTACAGAACTGAAACCTACAAATGTTTGGAGTTTATCATTTGGTTGTAAAAATAAAATAATGTAAACTGACTGGAAATAAAGTCAAAAAATAGTTTAACCACTAGCTGTGGAAACAAAAATGTGCTAATGCCAGCAGTTAATATATTTGTCTAATAACCATGTTGGCATAAACCCTCTACATTCAAAAGGGTTAATGTTGTTGTTTTGCTAAATGTCTCTACGGCTTTCTCACCTCTTTGATTCTCTTGACCAGGGCGTTCTGGTCAAAGGCCACGGCCTCGGCACACTGGTGGAGGTGGTCCTGGTAACGGATGCAGAGCTGCAGAACCTGGGCAGCATCCAGCCTTTCCAGACACACACTGCTGGGTGACGTCTGGCCACTTAGCACTCCTGCGGAGAGCGAGGAGCGTTGTAATTATTGTGATTAGCCATTCACAGGACCTCACAGAACGAAACCCCTCCTGCTATTTCAGGATTGCACCTACACACAAAACTTGGCTCATTATCCGCCCTCTAACACAGCGCTAATGGTTCGCATCAACAATTAGCTTCATTACACAGAGTTCAAAAACTGACTGGTGGGGACTGGCGGAAAATGACACAAAACTCTCTATTTTCATGCAAAAACGGAAAAGTTATAAGTCAAACAAAAGATTTGCACATTATACTGATGGCTCACAGTAAATCTAATTTAATAAAGCACCATTTCAATCTCAAACAAATCTCTGCGAGGCGTCAACACTTCTTCCAGAGATCACAGAGAACTAAATCGTTGTGAAATTATATTATACTTATTGGAAGTTATCAGTGCAGCGTGCAGATCTATTGTCTGGCTTTCAGTTTGTTTGTGTGTGCTGGACTCTATTTGTTTAAAACTGAAATAAAACATTCTTTCTAGTGGTTTTATGCATTATAAATATACATTTTGGGGTATTTTCTCACAAGATCAGCCATAGAATATGGGATTTCTGCTGAAGGAGACTCAGTTGTGTAAATTGTGCTAGACCGCATTAGTTTTATCAAGGTGCATGTACAGTAATTAATGGTCTGTCTTATAGATGACACTAAAATCCATGTAAGCAGCTGGAAGTCTTGCACGTTACCTTTTAAAAGTGGTTGAAAGGTGGGTATCTCCTGAAGCTTGATGACGTCTGGGTCATTGTGGATATTTCGCATTGACTGGGTCCCCTGAGCCACGACGACAATATCATCCATCTTGGCTTTCTGCTTTGCTGGAGAGGGCACCACTGCAATGGCAATATTACATTGATTATTAATAATTAAATAAATATAATATCACAAATCTGAGAATGTTTTAAAAAGGCTTTTTTCAATATTTAGAAATACTAGTCATCGAATAAATATCTGGACGGTGGTGAATATTTTTGTAAATGTAATGCTCATATGCTTAATGTCACAATGTATGTGCAAATTTGGACTTAAGATAAAGTACATAAGAAATATCAGAAGAATTTACATTAAGTATTCATTATTATTTATCACTTTTATTGATGCATTAACAAGGTTGTAATATTTGATTGTACCTGGTCAAGGTGGAGGTAAACTACTTCACATACTGTGGTGTAGTTTAATCTATAAAAAGTTAAGTTCACAACACTTTTATTATAAAGAAATAACTGTTATGTGTAGTTGCAAAGTGAATTTAACTTAGTTAGTGGAGCTAAAGCATAAAGCATAACATGGGAATACTCACTGGCAATGCAGTGTCACTTATTAGCAATGTAATATACCACTATGACTTGGTTTACTTCCATTTGAACCTATAAATATTACAAAATATAATATATTTGCTATGAAGCTACAGAAGGAAGTCTCACCCGACGAGCTGTAGTCGGAGTGTTTGTGTTCCGCATCTCCACTCTGCTCGGCTCCCATTGTGCTAGCTAACGTTTGGCTAGCAAGCTAGCGGAAAGTTAGCTTTCCTAAAGGTTTTTTCCAGAAACCGCAGCTAAAGATAACCCGGCGATTTAACCGTCTGCACCGACCTACATACGACCCCCTCAAAACACACCCGGGCTGGCAACGAGTCCAACCAAGTCTGCAAGAGAGGAGCTGGCAGGTCAGGTTTGTGGCTGTGCGATTTCAAGCTAGCTACGTTAGCTATGAATTCTTCCTGCTGCCGTTTACTAGCTAAATGGTTACCAGACGCTCCTTTAAAGCAGACTTCTTATCTTGGCGGTGAGTAAAACCCACGTTTCGTAAATAATTAACAAGTTTACATTACACAAGACAACAGAAATGACTGAGCACCGACTTCTGTTCAGGACGAGGAAACACTTCCGTAAATATTGATCACGGGGTCTTGATTGTATCCAGGCCAGTCTGTGAGAGTGATTCAGACCTGAACAAGACCGCCTTCTACTGCTGCAGGTCTTAAAAACAAGAAATTACACCAGGAAGTAAACCTCTAACAGCTTAATTTGTTAATAACACTAATAACTGTTGCTAACACGAATACTATTATTATGGACCTCAAACTACTTATGTGTGGCTTTAAAATGGGTCAAACTTTCATCTCAGTAGCGTGGGCCAATATTCATGTTGGTTGTAAATAGTCTATACATTGTACATTTAAGATTTGTATTTTATTGCACCATATTTTACTATCCTAATTTTATCTGCTTAGATTTTTATTCAGCACAGTCTGGGATGCTCCCAGAAAAATAATATCCCTGCTGTTGTGCATGTATGGCTGCATGTGATCAATAAAACTTTGAACCTTGAACATAATAACACTTCATTAACTCTGTAGATTTAATTAACAGGACAAAAGTCACGCTTAAAAGCATAACTGCAATACAAAACATCCACAAGTAAAATGAACATGTATAAAAACAAAGGACAAATATACCAATATTTATCACTGTGGAACAAGAAACATCCTGCAGAGAGAAACAAGAACCACATTTACATTTTACAAACATGAACTGAGGTCTCTTTTAATGCTGCTGCTGTATTTGCCATCTAACAATCTGAATGTCGTAACTTCTAGGAGTAGTGTCGTTGTATTTTTACAGAACTGGCTTGTAAACTCCCACTAATCCACTCAAAGTGCTAAATACCAACCATGAAACCACTCTCGTGAATTACAAAAACCTTTTGAGTAAAACGAGTTTAGTAAAACAGCCTAAAATGGAACATAGAAATTACCATTTGGTTTTTTAAATAACCACTTTGCCTGTAAACCTGCTCAAAAGTTGAATACAATGAGAACCACTCATACAGCCAATGAACAAAAATGCCAGACACACACATGCAAAACATCATGCAGGTGGTACCAGGCTACACGAGTCCTGTCCTCTCCATGTCCGCCTGTTTCCCATTGTCATCGTCAACCAGAGGGTAGGGTCGCAGGTCCAGGGTCAGAATGCTGCTGAACATGCATTCATCAAACTGTGAAGAAAATAATATGGTTCTGACTGCACTGTTATGATATATAAAGCCCTCCAACTTGCAACATGTTCTAAAAGTTTGTTACGTCTGAGTAGACTCCCAGCAAAGCGTCCGTCTTGGAGAAGAACTCCTCCTTCAGGGAGATGACGATGATCTGCATGTTCTTCCTGGACTCCTCTCGGACGAAACTGGTCACCTGGATACAAACAAACACCCACACAAAGTGTGCACAAATATAACCCATAAAAAAACAGATACTAGGATAAACGTGTACAGTTGAAGACACACAAACCTTAAAACAACTTAACTACATGAATATTAAACTTGTTTTTTATGTTCTTAGTGCTATGTCCAACTCAAGTTTCCCTGCAAGCAAAATAAAATTGATGTCACGTCTCACAGAAACTCTCTGTGCCCAAATAGACAATGCACCATTTAACAGCATGGACTTGATTACTATAGATTAGGGATGCAGTTAATAATCATTTTCATTATCAGTTAATCTGTCGTTCCTCGAATTTATAGATTAAAGTAACAAAAATGTCAATATCCCTTAACTCAAGGTGACGCCTTAAAATGTCCAAGCAACAGTCCTAAAACCCAAAGATATTCAGTTTTCAATGATATAAAACTCAAAAATCCTCCCATTGGAGAGCATGGAATCAAAGCATATTGGCATCTTTTGACTGATGAATCATTTTAACTATTAAACGAGTAATTGTTTCGAAACTACTGTAGATATTAATTGTAAAACCCTGGAGAAAGCTGGAATCTTACCTTGCCAATGTTTGTGTTGTCCAGTGCTGCATCTACCTCGTCCAAGAGGAAGAACGGAGCAGGACGGAAGCTGAGAGACATGACACAAAAATTACACACACACATACACACACACACACAGTGGACCAGCAATGTGGGTCAAATGTCAGAGCCATTAAAATTGATGCAACAAGTATTACAGAATAAATTCAAGTTTATTTTATTTATATAGCGCAAACTTGAAAGAAGTTTTGTACGTAAAGTTGATGATTTCTCCAAATTACACATCCTTTATTTTATAAATTCATTCAAAAGTTTAAAAACTCATTCCAAGATAAGTGCCCCTAGCCAGCTGTCGAGCAAAGACTGATTTTGTTAACAGCGTTTGTACAAAGTCTTGTTTGGAAAATGCTTAATTTTAACAGTTATGCTTTCATGGTTAGGGATATGCTCGAGTTTAAATATACTCCTAGAAAAATGCTTGATTTTCCAACAAAGGCTGGCTTTCATCATAATCATCTACACAATCGCTCATGTAAACCAAAAATCTTTAAATATTTTAAATGAAATGATCCCATCGTCATGTTTGTTTGCTGTCTCCTGGTATTTAATGTAACAATTTCCTTGAAAGTGCTTGAATGTGACTCCTAAATAGCTGTACAAACCCTGTGTTACATGATTTTAGGAGGTCATTATGTTTATTTCTACTCATTATCTGGTGCTATAATACAGAACTGAGTTTGTATTATCTTGAGTGATTTGTTTATCTTATTGTCGGTAACCTCTGCTGTTACACTGAAACGTTCCAGTTTTCCATATTATAATGTGATGTACTATAATCTGGTCTGTTTCAGGGTTTGATTGTGAGCCCAGTGTTACCTGTGGATGGCAAACACCATGGCCAGGGCAGCGATGGCCTTCTCTCCCCCTGACAGATTGTCCATGGACATGAAGCGTTTCCCCGGCGCCACGCAGTTGTAGTTGATGCCGCCGAGGTACGGCTCGTCTGGGTTCTCCGCACTAAGAATGGCCTGGAGCACATATAGCATACATCTATTTTCATTTCATTTTTTGGGTCTTTAAAAGATGTAAGGCATCTTGTTCTTGTTTGTAACACATTCTGCAATGGTGGCACAAGTTGCCCTTCATGGGGGAACCACAGTGGGTTAGTTACATTTAAAGACACGCCAACTTTAAACAATTAATTGTACAGTTAATCACACTTTTCACTTTCACAAAACAGAGAAATGTGTGTGTGTGGTTGAGGGTTTGTTGCTTCACCTGGGCGCTGTTGTTCCTGCAGATCTTTTTATAGATTTGATCGATTACGATGGACACATGTTCAAAGCACTGGCTGAAGCGGTGGTAGCGCTGGGCTTTGACTTGCTCGAACTCCTGACTGCATTTTCTGGCTGCTCGGGTGCTGGCCTCAAAGGCTGAGCGAGGGACAAAAAAAACAAAGCTGAATCAGCAGTCCAACTACTTTACTTAACGTATTACAACTCTTTATTATTATTATAACATTAAACTACAGGTCGATTGAACGCTGAAGAATTTAAACAGCTGACCACTGAGAAATAAGTTAACCCTTACTCCTACACACTAACAACAGAAAATGTATACAAAACTTGTAAATAAGGTGTTTAATATATAAACTAAGTGTTTTTTATTGGCAAAAGAGATTCTACAGAGATTCTACTAGATATATTCCAAGAGTCTAATTTTTAAATTAAATACTTTATAGATAGATATAGATAAAATACCTTCTGTCACTCCCTGTAACATGTCCTTCACCTCCCTCATCTTCTCCAGAGCCTTCAGGTTGGGGGCAGTGGTGCGATGCAGCACTGCCTCCACAGAGGACACAGACTCCTTCAGCCTCTCTAAGGAGGCCTCCACCTCCTCCTCTCCCTGCACACTCTGTGTACACACACACACACACTCACACTTTCAATGCATATGAATAAATAGCAGTAACAGAAAATGAGGACAATGATGAGGTTTGATGTCTCACCCTGATTTCTGCCTCCAGGCCGGAGTAGTCAATGGCCAGTCGTGCCTCTCTCTCGTAGATGTTCATGGTGGCTGAAGTGCTTTCAGATTCTGTGTCCAGCTGCACAGACCATAATAATTAAAGTGCTTTAAATCTTTCTATCACTGCTTTAATTTCTCTAAACTCAGTAGGGTTTCTCAGTCTTCATTATTTTAATGTCAGGCTTTCTGCAGCTTCTTTCATTCTGTTCTTTTTTTCTTCTTCTTCAAAACATGATAATTTGAGTTCAGATGAATATGCAGTGCTTTTCCCAAAATTATGCAGGACTGGTGATAAAATGGTAAGAACTGTCAAAAGAGACTTGTGCACTTCTCTACATCCTACCTGCACCTCACTGATTTCATCCAGGCTCCCTGACAGCAGAGTGATGGGCAGACTCTGGATCTTGCAGGCCAGCAGCAAGTTGTGTCTGGCCAATCGTTTCTGCTCCAAGGCCGTCTCTGCACACATCACCTCCCGCTGAAACGCCACCAACTCTCTGAGAGAAACAAAATGCACAGTGCCAATCCAAAAATTTCTCACATCTTCCTTTTTTGGACATATAAAATCTTGACATTCTTAAAAAACACAATTTTTGATGGTTTGTTCATGGAATACCAGAAGAAAAATCTACCAATATCCTGTTTAAACCAGACATTAAATACATTGCTGGGGCAAGATCTTACAGAAATGCTGTTTCCTTGTGACATCAAGCTCCTCAAATCTCAACAGATCATAATTGAAACAGAGTTCTAAGTTAAACTAATGCTTTTTAAAGTTCGACAGATGGAAACAACCATGGAAACAGAAAACATTAATACCTTAGTTTTAGTTGTTATCTAGTTGTGTGTACATTTTCTAGCAGTGTGTACAGGGGAAACCCTCTAAAACAGCAGCAGCAGTACTAACAGTAGCAGTGTTGGCAGTAATAACAGCACAAAATCACGGTGACAGTGGCTGCAGTATTAGTGGTAGTGTTACTTGTTGACTGCTTGAAAGCTCAGGGTTTTCTGGTCCAGCTCAGCTTTGGCATCGGCCACCTGGCTCTTCTTAGACAGCAGCTGCTTCTTCATCTCCTGCAATTTGTTCTGACCCTCTTCCACCGCCGCCAGCAGCTCCTCCTCATCCTGAGGAGAAGAAGAACCATCAGTGTGTCTGCAGTCACTGAAAGGTTTAATTTCACACCAGCTGCAGTGTGTCCAGAAATAACCCCTAATACAGACATATTCATAAATCTTATTAGGAAAGAATTAAAATCCCAGGAGGAGTATTTGTCGTGTCATTCTGGACACCTTTTACCATATAACAGGAGGCAGAACTATAATATCAGCAATAACACAGAATGAATGCCTGAAATGACTACCTTCCTCTGCTCGGTTACGATTCTCTCCTCCTTGTTGATGGTTTCCTCCATTTTGTGGAGCTTCTTCTTCTGCTGCTCCAGTTGGTTTTGTTCGTACTCCAGCTGTGTATTCAAGCGAGCGCACTGACTCTCAAACTCCAGCCTGAAAGAAGAGACTTATATATCAAGGTGTTGATGTTGTAAAACACCTGAGAACTTAACCTGCATACAAATCACTTTATGGTACCGCTTCTTGTCCAGCTCTGTCCGCTGTTTCAGGTGCTCCTGCTCATACTCTCGGATGCTGTCCACACCGATCTCAGCACAAAAGTCAGAAAACACCAAGTCCTCCATCTGAACACACAGAGCATCTACACTGTTAAGTGTATAGTGTACAGTGTATAGAAGATTTGGCAATTAAGTTTGTCTACCAGCAGCTTGAGCAGTTGCCAGTGAGCTCTTGAAAAGTTTGCCATGGCGGTCACTCAGTACCTGGTTGATCTGGTCTCTGATCTTCCTCATCTTTGCATCCTTTTTCTCCACACTCCCCTGCTGCATCTGGATCTGAGAGTCCAGGTTTGCTAATTCACTCTCCATACGAGAAATCTCCTGAGAATAGGCAGGACATGACAAGACAGAGTAAGTACTGTGAAAACCGCTCCTTCTAATATGCTTTGGGGTTCAAGTGATAGTGATACAGGGGCTCTTTCTTTACACATGCACATACATTAAAGCCATGTCAAAGAATACGGCCTCAATTATGTTTTTACATTTGAGAAAGTCACATTTCTGTGGCCCTACCATTTGGTATTTAGGGAGGTTTTTCTTCCGAAGGTTTTCCAGCTCTGTTTTGGAGCATCTGAGGCGGGTCTGAGCACCCTGAGCCTCAGCAACAATCTGTTTCAGGTCTGACTCCTTCCGCTTCAGCCTCATCAAATCCTGTCATAGGACCAAAACAGAGTTTTCAGCAATAAGCACAGTATGTATATACAAGACATAATGTTTGTTAAAAACACAAATGTGTAGACAGGGAAGGAAAATCACAATATTCATTTAACTTAAGACCGTGAAGATTACATTGTATGATTTGAGATTTTGTGTGACTCACTCGCAGCTCTGCTGTCAGCCGGTCCTTGCGTTCCTTCAGTCGCATCATGTCTTTCTCGTCCCAGCAACGAGCTTTGTTCCGCAGGTCACTGGAGCCTCCAGAGATCACACCTGACTTCGCAAACATTGTCCCATCCAGAGATACTGTCTATAGACAACACATTTGATTACACGTTCGCTGGCAGTAAAGGCAAACATGTCAGTCAGTAAGCAGGTTGATGGCTGTAGGTGTTAATACTAGATGCCTCTTTTAGGTGACATTCTTGCTTACAGTGTGGATTTTTACCCCAAACATGCAAAGTGATTCAGTCAGTGTGGGTCGGAGTTGTACTTTACCTGAATGACAAAACCTTTTTAGGCAATGAAATTCTTAATCCTCAGACTCCCTCCAACAGTGCTCATGAAAATATGTATATATAAAAAGAAAAATTTTAATTAAATGAAATTTTAATAAGGATCTAAGACATAAATACTTGAAATACTGCAGAGGGAAACAGCTTGCAAACATACAGTACTGTGATGTGTGCAGGTATAAACAGGTAGTGACAAATATAAATGCTGACATGTAAACAGCTTGTAAGCAATAAGTAACCATGCAAGGAAGTGGAGGCAGTGCATTAGAGTGTGTATGTATACAAAGTGACATCCATCTATCAAACGGTGCAAGTAAAGTCACTTAGTGACGAGCTTGAGAGCTCCACAGTCTTATGGCCTGCGGGAGGAAGCTGTTCCTCAGCCTGGTGTGACCGAACCCCCCCAAAAAAGGTCAGGTGCTTTTGTTCTACAAAGTGGATTAAACTCCTCCTGACTCTAATATCTGTGGGCAGGGGCACACAAGTTTTTTTTACCTTATTGCGCTCCTGCCTGTCGAAGGCCACACTCCTTGCTTCTTTGATGGTCTCACACACCAAGGCGTTGCCACAGACAAACTGCACCACCTTCTTCAGCTGGGCGGCAGCTGTGGTGGCGTTAACTTGTACAACATCGACCACCATCTTGGCCCCGGGCACCTCCCTCAGTCGCTCGTTCAGAGGACGCACCTAGGCACAGAGTAGTGATGGTTACCACTCTGCTCTCTACTCTTATTGACAAAGAAACTATT
The DNA here is from genome assembly GCA_036024295.1 of Nannoperca obscura. Lineage (NCBI taxonomy): Eukaryota > Metazoa > Chordata > Actinopteri > Centrarchiformes > Percichthyidae > Nannoperca > Nannoperca obscura. The sequence goes on from JAVQJL010041801.1 coordinate 18,842, forward strand.
CTACATACTGACAAACACATTTTTCATTTTCAAAAAAAAAAAAAAAAATATATATATATAT
>JAVQJL010041804.1:0-12948 GCA_036024295.1 Nannoperca obscura
AGGGTCCCGCTGCGTCGTCCGTCCAGTTTTGGACCCTGTGGTTGATCCTGCCCCCGTACCGGACCCCGTCCCGGCTTCTGACGTCGAGGTTTCCCCGGTTCCCTCGGACGAAGAGGACGTGGCTTCGGATCACTCTATGGAGTTTAGGGGTAGCTTTAAATCTTGCCACAAACTGACAGACTGATTATGTGTTTTGGATGCAGGTTATGTAAAATTATGTTCTTCGACCATGCACCAAATATTATTAATTATTAGCCACATTTTTCAGATGAAAAGGTTAGCTTAAGGTGATGTAAAACTACACCCCCAAAAAAGAGATTTGTTTAGGTTAGGGTAAAATGTATATATTTGTTAAGCAGTAAAATGTATGCTGGATTAATCTCCTACTGTCAAAACGGAAATGGGGGCATGCTACTTTTAATATTTCAGGTTGACTATGAACCATTATTATGGAAAGCATGATAACCAATTGTATCATCATTTCTTATTTGCTGGATTGATTGAAAGTGTATATCATTGTTTACTTAAACCAAACCTATGCCACTGCAGAAAGGTAAAAAAAAGTGATTTTCAATCTTGAAGCCATTATCAGTATGCCTTCACTCATAAAGACAACAGAGGACTGAGAAAAGGGGATACAATATGTAGAAGAAATATACATCGGTTAAATAGCATAAATAGATTCAAGAGTGAAGTGAAGTGAATCCCCCAGGCGACCCTGGAATAACTGCACTGTCAGGTCTGAGCTAATTGTGCCTGGCCACATTCTTGCTCTTAAAAACAGGTATACTCTCAGGGGCTCAGTGCCAAAACCATGCATTCTGGGAGATTTCTCTCTCTCTCTGTCTCATTGTCTACCATGCTCTGCTCTATTCTCCTGCTTCATATTAACTTTGACAGCCCAATTTACCTGAATAGAGCTAATTCATTAGAAGAACAAGGCTGCTATGGACTGCAGGCATAATTACTGCTTCTAAAACTGTTGCAGTGCAAAACTTTCCTCAATGGTAATGTTACAACTTGAGGCGAAGCTGAGGCGGAGAACTATACAACAGGTAAACAACAATTAGTAAACAACAGGAAACCAGCATGAAGACTGGAAGCGGAGTCAAACAGCTAGGTTGGGTCTGTCTAAAGTTTAAAAAAAAATCTATCAACACTCTATCAACATCTATAAAGCAACCGGGTGCCATATAAAGCTTGCTAATTAACATTGTTGTATCTATTTCTTTTCTATGTGGAAATGGCTTCACATGGCAATGTGGAAGTCCAGGTGAAATGTGTCTGACCAGTGACATGAAAAAAGGGAGGAGTTGCAAGTAGAAAATTGTAACTGTATGCAAATGTTGGACATTTGCATGGGGGCTCCTTAGTAATTTGCTGAGCAACTGAAAAAAAAGTGGTGCAGTGGTGGGTCAAGAAGTGGGACCCATTTTTTTCTGTTCCTTGCCTCCAAGATTAGAGATACAAACAAAAGCGAAGTGCCGCTTGGCACAGCATCACATTATTGATAAAGAAAGAGGGCCGCTTGTTTCGTGTAAACATTTGCTAAAGAGCAAGCTACTCAAAGTGATGAGTAATAATTGTCCAAGGCAGTGTTGTACGATTGGTTTACTTTACATTACATTTAGGTATTTAGCAGACGCTTTTATCCAAAGCAACTTCCAAATAAGAGCTTTACATAAAGTGCATAGAACCATGATTGAAAACAACAAGATGTCTCATCAAACTTGTAAGGGCGTGTGATGAATCACAAGTGCTGTAAGTAAGTACATCGCTGCCAGTGGCAGAATCACAGAAATATGTGTACGGGTGTCTGAATAATGACAGATTCCAGCATGAGCACAGGCGTTGCCCACCTGCAGCAAAGCCGTCAAATATCCTGTTTTTCCGCAGCACAGGGTGGCTGTTGGTACTAATGAGGACTCCTGCTTGGGCATTTCTGAAGATGTCATTTTCCTCTAACAGACCTGAAGACAGAAGAGCCACCGTCAAACCAACAGACCACTGAGATGAAAATTAAACCGTACAAATAGCTTAGAGATACAAAGTGCCTAACTGATTTATTGTTGCTGCAATTGATTAGATTATAACGTAACCCCCCCCCCCATCTACATGCAATGAATAGATTGGTTACCTCTTCCTCCGTTGAATATACAGATGCCACCGTCTCTCCCGTCGTGGATCTTATTCCTCCGCAGAGTGGGGTTGCTGTCCGTCTTGATCCACACTCCGGCCATGGCATTGTCAAAGATCTCATTGTCCTCGATGAAGCCCAAGCCTGAAAAACACACATTCGTGTTTCATTATTAGGGCACCGGGCCTAAACAAATCATTGACTCTCTGTCGAGTGTCAACAAGAAGATTAATTCATCAACAGAAAACAACCTCCACATCTGGACTCCCTGTAGAAGAATAAAACAGAAAGGACTTCTCACCGGAGTTGTAAACCAAAATGCCTCCATTCTGGCCTCCCCAGATCTTGTTCCGCCTGATCTTGGGATTGCTGCCAGTCCTGTCAAAAAAAAAAAAAGGGGCACACAAGGGACAGTTGATCCACTGCTTCACTAATAATGCTAAATGCATTTCCTTCCCTACCTAACCATCTGAACATCAGAACAGCTGACTTTACTGGGACATTTATCTGTGATTCATTGTCATTAAGGTGTTTGAGGTGAATATTTTCTCATTATTGTCATTTTCCACAAACCTTATTTGAACTCCAGAGTACATGTGATTGTAGATATCATTGTCCTCCAGCACGCCATGGCCGTTGTCATAGAAGTAGACCCCAACCTGTTTAAATGACAGTGAAAATATATCAGCTATCATTTATTCCCGATATGCAAATGCATTTCATGACTTTGTTTCAACATGACGGAGATAACTACAGAAGATCACAACGGATTTATTTAAATTACAATTACAGAACAGTAATTTGTGATCACATACGACACATATATTCAAAATGATGACATAAATATGGCAGTGTAACTAAATTGCATCCGCTAACAGTAAACAACACCTCAAGGTTTATATGGGAGTCATGAGTTTGTCACTCTACACTTGTTTCATTAAACCTGATGTATGTGGTCGTACCTGCTTCCCACTGTGTATCCTGTTCCTCCTCAGGACTGGCGTACTGCCTGTTGTCACCCACACTCCTGCCAGCGTGTTGCTGTACACCTCGTTCTCCTCTATGACGCCTTGTCCTTTTTCATGCTGCGTGACACAAAACCAGACATCACTGCTGTTTCCCCAATTATAGCATTAGAAAGGTGAAGAACACGCTGCGATCCAAGACCAATATTGTAAAAAAACAAAAAAAACAATAAATAACTGGTGCAACTTCATGGCTTTAATGTTTTCATATTTACCACATATATGCCGCCGTGCTGGCCGTCATGGATCTTGTTGTGTCTGACAATAGGGCAGCTGTTCGTCCTGATCTGGATTCCTGCCAGGGCGTTACCGTAGATGTCGTTTCCTTCAATGAGGCCTCTGCCATCACCAAAAATGTAAACGCCACCTTGGTTGCCATTAAAAATGGCATTGCCCCTGTATTTGGACAAAACAGCTCATTTTAGGACATGATACGACCAGGCCTGGACCAGAGTCCATTCAGCTTGATACCTTTTAAATGATACTTTCAATGTAGTATTTGACCTTTGACAGCCAGACCACACTGACCTTATTGTGGGGTCACTGTTAGAGGTGATCCACACCCCGGCAAAGTTATTTGCATAGATTTTGTTTTCGATGAACTGGCCGCGGCCCTTTTCGTGCACGTAGATGCCCCCCGTCTGCCCATGATGGATCTCACAGCGAACCACTGTTGGATTGGCGTACGCCTTCACCTCAAAGCCGGCTATACGGTTCCTATGGATGTTACAGCTCTCAAAGTAACCCTGTGTACGACAGAGACATACACCATTGCTGTATGTTGGTCCTATCAAAACACTTTTCACCAGCAACTAAAAGAATGAATAAGAACTGTGTGTAACCAACCCTTTATACTTCCACGATAAGTACACTGCTGCTTCATTACATCATACACTGTATAATTATACTTAAATGAGGGTGCACACACACACACACACTTTTTCTAATGAGGCACAATCATTTCTTAAATAATTCTCCCTTCTCGTCAAAACATTTAAGAAAAATGGCCGCAGCTGTCAGTGAACAGTCAAGACACCTGTTGTTTTGTTTTTTTAAACACAAACCAGTGAGTTGTGGCTTACCATGCCGTGGTCAAATGTAAAGACACCCACGTCTCTGCCATGGTGGATGTGATTGCGTCTGATGATCGGGTTGCCGTGGTTTTTCACCCAGATCCCAGCCAGGGCGTTGTTTGAGATCTCATTGTCTTCGTATATTCCCTGAACAATAAACAATGTGGAATACATTTAAGGGTTTGAACATTTTCATTTCCACTTTACACGTCAGAGTTATTTTTAACAGTTTTATTTTATCATACTATTATTTCAGCCTTACTGGGCTGGTTTCCTAGACTGGGACACATTCACTGACCCATGAAACCAGAAGGGTTCTTCTGCTGTTGTTCAATGACTTAAGAGGCCTTCGTGTGTTCATGCAACACTGAAATGTGTATATTACCTGTGCGTGGTCAGTGATGTAAAGACCAACGTTTTCACAGTCACTAATGTTGCAATGCTTGATTGTGGGACAAGCACCCTGGCCGCTGACACAGACAGCTGACCCCACTGAAACAAGCAGGACACAGATTTATTAGTGCACCAACATACGTGTCAAAACATGCAACCAAAACACGGGAAAAACTCATTTGAGTTCAACCAAGTCAAGAGGTCAGAACATGGATTCTAAAGTGTACCAACAAAAAGCAGAGCAGTGATTCCCAAACTTTTGGTATCGTGACCCCTATCAATGAAGGAGTGTCTGCTTGCAACTACTACGTCATAGGTTTCATAAGTTGCAACACATTTGTGTCGCACAACACAACTAATTAATCATCTCGCAGCCCCTCCGATTATATCTTGTGACCCCTTTGATGTTGCGAACCACTGAAGTAGGTGAAAGGAGCTTCAAAGTTACCTGTGCATGTGCTGCGTATGATGCAGTGGTCGATGATGGGGCTGCAGTTGACTGTAATCTCCAAGCAGTGGTGTGCGTTGTGGTGCTGGGCGGATTTATCGTCAGGATTGAACTGCAGCAGAGACGAAAACAATTGTGACAACACACTAACAACTGCTGTCACCAATAAAGCAACTGTATGTACGAGTGAGTGTGCATATGGACCATAGGTCAAAATGTACATGTGAGGTAAAAACCCACAGACAAAGAGGAAGGGTAATCTCACCCTAATGGTCATGTATCCAACATAAGCGTCTTCTGAGCCTTCCATGAATACGAACGTAGAGTCCCTGGTATTCTCAATGATGACTTTCTCTGCTACTTTTCCAGGAGCTACAAAATAATCAGAAAGGTCCAATTAGAGAAGTGATAAACAAATGCACCGTGAAACTGTAGCTGTCACTTCAGACACACATACCAGCCCCGATCATTGTGATAGGCGACTCGATGTAGATCCATTCATCTGTGTAAATACCAGAGTGGACGAATATCAGGCCGTCAAAGTGAGGCTCCTGGCCCCCTCCGAGAGCATCCTCAATGGTGTCATAGTACTGGAAAAAAACATCACAAGTCAGTTGAGTAATAAAGTGTGTGTGTGGGGGGGGATAATAAATGTTGGCGACGGTTCCCTTACAAACATGTTGTCTCTCCCTTTGTATCTGGCAGGATTACTGTAGAAGTGTTCTGCAAAGCCTGGCTTAACATGTGCTCCTTTATACTGGAAAAGAAAGATAAAACGATTATTCACACACTAAAGAACAGAGTAATTCCTAATGAGCAATTTGAGACAACAAAGACATTGTACCGACATTAAATGTTGAACAAAATGGAGGGGGAAAAGTCATCACTCGACATTTTTGTCCAGGGAAAACAACCCTAAAAAGGTCAATGCATCGCAAAGGAATATCGTTTCAACGCATAGGTCTTTGTCTGTCTGCATACTGCAGTTTTGCCCGTGGTGTTGCCCTTTCACATAACATTAGCCGTCTGTACACAGGAGGATTCACACAGAAGCCTAAAATTCACCTTAAAATTCAAATACTATATCATAATTTGCTATCAGTGACTTTCAGAGCACTTTAGAAAGGTGTTAGAAAAAGTTATCTTCTGGTTTTATGTAATTATATTGTTTTCACGGCCTCCTTAATTTAAGGCTGAAGCTCTGAAAACTGCATTTGCCTCTTCTGGCGCAAACATAAAGCCCTTAATAACCACAAAGGGCAGTGCAGTTTTCTAACAGTTGTGTGCCCGGGTCTCGTTTTCTTCATAATAAAACATGAATGAATGTAAGAATGAGTAAGTGAATCAGTAAGCCCACAGGAGGTTCCATACCAGCTGCTGGAAACTTTCCTTCCACGGGTTTGGCTGCTCGTACTCCTCTGGGTTTATCTGGTAGAACTTCCCTGCCTCGGGGTGCATCATGGGTCGTGTGTATTCAAAAACTTCCATGTATAGCCTCTTCCTAAAATACAAAAGAGGCACAACAACGATTAATTCCATCCTCCTCTCGTTTTTGTCAGTATTTTTTGAAAGTCTTGATAGACTTCAATAAAACATTGTTTAGGTTTAGTTCAACCCTGATGAATAACAAAATGAAACCAGAAAAAAGTCAAAGGGCAAAGGTCGTGTCCACACTATGGTACACGACACCAAGCTGACACATTTGCACCACGGTTGACAGATCAGTTTAAACACGTTCACGGTGAAATAACCGTAGCAGGCTGCTTTGTTTTGATGGTCTGTCCATAATGTTTTGTAGACTGTAAATACAGACTACTGGCTGCTGTTGTCTTCTGCTATACTAATAATGATATTTTGAAAATTCAATGCTTAAAGTGCCATTTTTTCTATATTACGGTAATTTCACACAACAGCCTGAATAGGCAAAAGAAACATGTTTACAATACAGGTTTTGTGTGTGTGTGTGTGTATATATATATATATATATATATTTGTCTATATGTCAAATCACCATCATTATATTGTTTCTGATCAAGGCAGATAACTTTGTGCAACCATTACAAATCCGATGCCCATCAAAGGCAAATTAAAAGCACTTTTAAATCAACACAAGTAGCTCTGGGGCTGTTATTGTAACTGCCCTCAGAACATTTGTATGGATTCATATATGTTTAAGATACAAAAGGTAAAGTCTCACCAGAGGATGGGGTCATTGGCCAGCTCACTGAAGCGCTTGCACACACATGCTGCACGGCACAAGTCCTGCTCCAACAGGTACGAGAAGATCTTCAGCACCACCTCGTCTGGAAGCTTCTCCTGCAAATACTGCTCTGCTGGAGCTGCTGGGAGGAGGACCATGGAGTTAGAATATGAAATGCTTTGAAAGGACAGGGATTTGGGTGGGGTTAGACAACAGCATTTAAAGCAACATCACGCGAGCAAACAATACTATCTCTCTGGTCCCAATACAAACTGATTTCTGCAGAAATGATGAAGGATCCTTTAACATATTGAATGTATTTAACCTCCATCAATTAAGGTGCAATATTTATTTACATTATTACTTTAATTATTACCCCAGTTGACCCACAGAACTATTACTTTGCTGCTAGGCCAGTAGATTCCAATCACATTTCAACTGCACAATGTTAAAGCTGAATGACACAGTTTTACCAATGTTCACATTTGCAATTGTTCCATTGCAAAGGATGCAGTATAATAAGGCTGACCATATATGAAGATATATCTTTCTAACAGACATAAACGATGAAAGTCACCTTTTTCCTGAGTAATCTTGACAACAAACAAACAGTCTACATTTATCCGTTTTAATGACATATTGGTTACTGCATTTCAATACAAGCTATGCCTGTATGGTGAATTATCAAACGCAATCATTTATTAAGGGGACTGGTTTGTTTATCACACATTAAACAAAAAGCTGCTGCTGCGTGTTGATGTTTGCATTTAACTTTAAAATGAGCAGAGATTAGTTGTAAAGAAAAATGTCCTTTTTGCTATTTGGAAGTCATTTTGGTTTCGAAACAGATCATGTGGAGCCACTGTGAGCACAGCACGTTGCGTTGACACCACAAAGCTATGACCCAAATGCCATCCAACAGGACAAACTATCTATTTTGGATGCTTTTGCTGGAGCTGCATTCAACGAGAAGGACTCAAAACGCCACAAATAACAGACTCTATAATTTCCACTTTGTGAAACTCATGGTGCTACTTCATAGATGTTTTTAAAGAGATGATATGAACGTAAGCTTGGACTAAAGGGTGAATACAGAATAAAAGTGGCATGTTGAATCTACAAAAGAAAATGAAGATTTGCTTCATGGCTGCTTTTGTTACCTTCTTTTCAAATGGAGCTGGAGAAGTTAAAAACTGCATAAATCTGTGTGCTGATACATGCTGCAAACAGCTGCATGTTACGGTTTAAGAAGATCGGGATACCTATGTACAAATCACATCATACAGGGTGTATGCAAAGCACAGGCCAATCATTATGAAACTGAAAGCAAAACATAAAATGTTACAATTCTTTTTCGGTTTTATTCATAACAGAATTTGTAAACAGCAACAAGACACCATCATGATTTTTGCCCGCTACAAACTAAAATGAGTAACTAAATGTACGCTTTGCCTTGATTCGCTATTTGCCGAGTCAACACACTGCTTTCATTGTACTTAATGAAAAGTAATGAATTCATAACCCTACTCAAATTACCCCTCACAACCTGTGGCAAACACAATGATGAATGCACCTTTGTGGAACATACACATCTGGCCACATCTGAAATGATGTGTTCCTAATTACCTGGTAAATCTTGACACTTTCCTGAAACTCTGGGGCGCTTAGGTCGGTGTCCAAAGTTTTCTGTGGTTGAGGTGGAAGCACCCTGTAGATAAAAAAAGAAGCCAGTAGAGACATTTAAACATGAATTATTGTGTGCCATAAAAATAAACGATCTTTTAGGCATGCATACTATCTTTAAAGGATTCCTGGTATAAGCACCTCCATGTTTGTCTTTGTCGGACACACTGTTCTCTTGGGTAGAGACTTTCTTCTAAGTTGGTAGGGACTGTTCTGAGCTCCTGGACCGGATTCTTCTGCGACCATATCTGCAGGAACGTCCTCATCTGCAAATAGTGGAAATGGGAAAAAATTATTACTTCAAACCAATCCAGAAGTGTGTATGAGATGCAACAGAAGAAATACAAGAAAAATTCGTGTTTTTGATGTATTGTCAAAAACACATTCATGATGTAGCATTTCAAATATGCTTTTTAAGAAAGTGAGTCTGCAACTAGATAGTATCACTTATTCACTTGTTGTTCTGTGTGGTATAATCGTCTCTGGTATAGAGCACTGAAGCATGTGTATCTTAGTCTGCAATAATGGATGTTAACTTGCGCGTATGTTTCAGACCTTTGGATGAACAACAGACATAAAGTCAAACCTTTCAATTTACTGTTTACCATAGATTATTAGAATTTCAGCTTTCATAAGTAAATGTGTCAGTAAGAAGCGATACATTGTAACAACAGATTGCCAGACAACAGTATTTAACACACAGGTCACGGCAAAGACCAGAAAAAATAAAAACAGGTTTGTTCATTACCTGCCCTGTATGCTACAAATTGATAACAAATCCTATAAAGAGGGAATTGAATCAAGAGAAAACAAAAGAAAAACATAGCATCAACCCTGAGCCAAACCAGACATCTATTTAGAACACTATTCACCATGGCACGATGAGTTGATAGCTACCCCAGATGGGAGATGCAAACTCCCCGCTTGTTGCTCTGGTTGCAAGGATGACTCTCCCCGGCTACTGGGCCAGTAACCACTACAAACATCATCTGTGTAACAAACTAGCTCAGTTCATGCAACTTCTCTGTAAATGCAAACTGAAATAATGTCTAGGTTCTCCGGCCTTATTTGACAAAAACAAACACATTTAAGACCAAAGGATGTACATCACCTTTACAGCAAACATACACTCCATCGTGTGAAATGGGCAAAATGCTGTTTGCGATCTGTTACCAAGCACACTATAATTTATTTATTTAATATCACCTTAACATGACATTTGAGCTATGCTATGGGCATTTGGACAGAGGCAAATATGTACCATGGCAGGTGATGAAAAAATAAATTGAGACATGCTCATAAATACTTTATACTTGATAGTCTTTATCAGGGTGAGCATGACTTCATTCTGTTTTGTGTCAACATGATCAAATCTATGTTTACAATCACACAGAGAAACAACAACTCAGAGTTAAGCATCTTCTGTTGATTGCCATTCAACTGATGCTATGAGATCCAACATCACAACATGTCACTAGACCACCTAATAACGTAGAATCAGATTCAACAACCAACCACCAATGTCACTGGCTTTCAGCCATGGCTACTATGATTAAAGAGTATCCCTAGCCTGCCTATTTTACTTTGAAAATTTGCAGCCAATATTCGCTTACATTACACCGCCTGTTGCCACACAGTGTTAACATTACAGCAGGAAAACACAAAACATACGGTGACTGATTGTAAGAATAACGTTATTCGATTAATTACACGCATTACATCCACGCGTTGACATTTTAACGTTGCAATGGCTATGGAAGCCGAGGTCTTTTTAAACGCCAGGACGCAGATAGCTCATAGCTAGCCAAACATGCTAATAATAACAGCTATCCTAATAGCTATCACGGGCTGAGGCTAGGTTCAGTTAGCAAGCTACGATAACTGGCAAAACCACTTTGTGTACCGTTCTCTGCGTTTGACACCCATGAACCAAGCAAACCATTGTCTATCGCTTACCATTTTCACCTCTAATGTAACGTCAGCTGACGAAAAACTAAATTTAGCAGCGATATGAGGTCAGACAAGCAAAAGACAGGCCGACTCGGGGCAAAAATCAAGCAAAACAAAGCGCGGCCTGAATGCTAGCTACAAACACAAAAGCCTCAGTGTTTCCTGGCTGCATAGCGACCTTTTCAGGCTGCTGTTAGCTCCCCACTGTTTTATCAAAAATAACCAACGTTGCCATAATCTAAGCACTACATATGAACACGAACAATACATAAATACCTCCAATCATGTAACACGGGTGAACCCTAAAGCTAACGTTAGCTGTTTGACAAGCTGTTCAGTAATGCTAACGTAGCTAACATTACCTCTTTCCTGATGGTTCCTCTCCGGCTGCACCGGGCGCGGCCTCGAGACTCGCCTAGGTCTTCTGCTAACGTTACTTGCTCTGACGGAGTTCATTTGGGGTGTTGTTAATCTTGAAGAAATGTCGAAGCCTTCACAGCAGAAGAGGCGACTCCAAGCACTTCATCTATGTCTTTTTCTTCAGCATTGCACGATCTGCCATCTTTAGCCGTGGCTCCTGAAAAACGTATCGATGTGTGTTATTCACTTTCCCCTGCACTGGTGTTACGTCTTGCCCCGTTCTACTGAAGCAGGAGGAGCCATAACAGACACAGGGACAGTCCGTCAGGCCTCAGTCACATCACATGGGAGGACTTCTCGTCGTCACTTCGCCTTGCCCGTTCACGGCGGTCTCCTCAACAACTGATTGCTTTTACTTTTCGAGTTAAACCATTCAAGCATCCATCACGGGATAATCTGCTGTTTGTATCAGCAGCAGTCTACCTCTCCTTTACACACTGGAGCTGTTACAGTCCTTATTGGTAAGGTGTCTTGCTCAAGGGCACATTGACTGAGTGCCATCAATTTATTATTGTTGTGAGCGACACAAGAATACTCAATAGCACACAACATATTTTGTCATGTTGTTCACCTGTTATACCAAAGATAAATGATTTAGAACAGATTTTGTTTTACAAAATGTAGACCTTGGTAGACAATTGGTGTGCAGCTTGATCTGTGTTTTGAACTCAGTGTTAGTACTGAACTGTTCCCTCAGATTAAGAGAAAAGCCTGTTGAAGTAGTTTTGGCAACCTTAAAGGATGCCCACTGCATGCTCAGAGGTGCTCCTGGCACAACTAACTGGTTGACTGGGAGGAAACCACCAGGCAGAGCAGCCTAACATCTCTGCAGCTCTACTTGCCCTTTGGCAGGTGTCACTCTGACCTGGACCTGTTTTCATTTTTTTCCTGCTCCGCGTCACCCCTTTTTATACAGACATTCAAACCTTGCAATGCCCAGGACACAAAATCATAATGTTGTATCCTGTTGCAAATATTATGACAAGGTGGGATCCATTAATATACATAATTGTACTTATCATGTCCTTAATAAAGGCAGCTTGTTGGCCATTTTGAAGGCCTTTCAATGAAAACAATGTAAATTAATCATGTTAAATGCACAAAATAACAATACAATACATTCTGCAGTGTGTTCCACACGAAACAAAGAAGAAGACTGGAGTGATGCCCACTTTTCAGTGGAATTAACTGCTGGATGCGTAGACGTTTGTCTCGTGATAAATTCACTCGTCACTTACACTCTATTTACTTGTTGTTTAGATAATTTGCGTGTATGAAACTGCAGGTGAAATGATGCCTGACGTATTGCAATTTAAAATTCTGGCATTTTGTCTCATGGTGGTGCTATTCAGCATGACCAAAAGTTCACGCTGAATAAGATCTCACAGACTGAATATCTGAGTTCAGCCCCAACACCATTTCCTGTATATGAGCAAGTTGGTGGAAAATAGTAATTATTATTCTATGATTTAAACTTGTGTTTTCCCTACTATAACATGTCAAAATGCCCCCCCCCCAAAAAAAGAGACAGAATATACACTGAACAAAAATTACTTTTGTTTTTGCTCCAATTTTACATGAGCTGAACTCAAAGAGCTAAAATGTTTTCTATGTACACA
>JAVQJL010041810.1:0-24631 GCA_036024295.1 Nannoperca obscura
CGGGCTCCCCCAGGAGCACCATATCGATACCGAACTTAGTGCGGACACCCGATCGGCATAGTCCGCTGCAGCTCAGAGCTCCTGAGCTCAAGCGCTCCGCCAGCCTCAGCCTCCCAATAGCTTGGATTACAGGCGCGCGCCACCGCACCCGGCAGCAGACTCAAACACTCACAGGGCTTTTGACTTGGACTGACGTGACGTCATCACGTAGCACGCTGCAGCCGCGGAAAACAAAACTGCAGCTGCAGTGATGAAGCATGATACAAAATATGCCGCAAAATATCACTGAATATCTACTGTATGTAATAAATCACATTCTGTCCAGTCTCCATAGCACAAAAATCTATAAATTAAACACTACATCCAGATGTTTTCATTTTAACAAAAATGTATTATAATTGTTTTTAATTAAAGTAGGTAAGAAGAATGTCTTTTGCTTTTTCCACTCTTCTTAAAAATGACTGTAGAAAACACAAAGTAGGACTTTGCTGACTTGTTCTTGTCCCCAGTAATTTGTGATGGGAATATAGAAAAGTAGTTTACATTAGAATAAACAACCACACAGAATTTTCAATTCCACTTTTACATCTCCATCTTGATGTCACACAAACAGAAAAACCCACCAAATTCACTTAAATGCTACACGGTTGTGATTCTGATGTTACATGTGATTACCAGGTGTGGACAAATAAGTTTCCAATATTTTCTGTATTTGAACACTTGTTCATAAACAGCATTCCTTCCACGTTTCAGTAGAACAACACAGTGCACGGCTGCAGCCTCACTGTGGTAGGAAAGATTCATTTGTGTGTGTTTCTGCAGTGTTGTGGTTAACTGAACCTGTCGTTTACCTTACTTGCATGGGAGGAGGTTCACTGTCTAATCGGAAAAGGGTATGAGACATTGTGTCTCAGTTTCTTGACGCAGGCATTGTGTTATTGAGCCTAGGTAACTAAGAAGAGACGCACACACCTCCATCCTTGTTTCTTGGGTATAATTGAAGTTGGAAAGACTGTTGCTTTAGCAAAGGTAATGTGTTGGGTTCCAGGTACCCGTCTCGTCTTTGTAATACATTCAAAACTACAACGGACACTGTTGGAGTTTGTTCATCAAAATTGAGTCTGACATGAAAGGACAAATATTTTGTATTCATTACTCACTGGATGCGTTTACAGATTACACGATGCAGTATATTTATAAAGAAAGATTTCAGTGTGTGAGCGTCTCAGTTTATCAGCAGGAAAATTATTTTTCCAATGTTAACTGTGAAATAAATCTCTAAGCTTACTTGAAAAACACATTCCATGTACATTGATTTCTTTTTAATATAACTGCAAATGTTATTGCGCTTTATCTATCCATTATATGCTGCTGCACGGGACTTCTACCTGACCTTATCCTCACGTCAAGAAGCTCCATTAAACTAACTAACTATCCTCTCTGACTTAATCAAAACATGTATAAATGATCATCTGTCAGTGGTGAAATCCTCCATGAACCAACATTGTTAAGAACATGAGACAAATGACCAGATGAGATGAGTGTTAAGTTCACTTTATTTTTAATATTCTGAGAACAAAACCTGTTCGTGTTACAAAACACTCTTAAAAATCAGTCCAAACAATGCTTTAAAATAAAACAACAGTTAAATCTGAAAATGCAAATCCATAGACACAGAACATCTTCCACAGCTTCACGTTAACATCATCAGACTCCTGTCTCCCTGGACTTTATGAGCTGTGAGAGAGAAACAAAGACAGCAGTTAGTAGGCGCAAAAAATGACTGCATTTCTTTATAAGTTGCGTTTCAACCTTAATATGTCTTTATAATTAGCAGGTTTAGATGATGCCATTACTTAAACCATTGCTTTTATTTATCCTTCTTATACATTAGTGGAGATCGTATTATGCAGGAGATACTTTTATCAACAGGCTAAACAATTCGTATGAAAATGTAGAATTTAGCCCATTTTTATATTTTGCGTTATGTGACCTTCTCTTTGTATAGAGATCGGCTCACCTGCTCTGTGTTTTTGTCCACTTCAGGGCGTGTCTCGGAGGCACTGATGCGGTTGGGTGGTAGAAGGTACATCCGGCTCGTTTGCACTGTGCAGCGAAGCGACATGGCTGCAGATAAGAGGAGCAACATTTTAAAAGTAAGACAGCATCTTATGGCTTGCGCAGGTCTTCAAATAAATTCAAATTCAATAACGAAATGAAATCATTGAAATGAGCGTTACAGAATCAGAGTTCCACAATGTTGTACCTTGGGATGATAAAATGGACAGTCCATCTTCTTGCAGTCTGGGAAGAAGCGACACACGCTGGCGGTCTGCACTGGCTGCGCTGCTGTGAACACAGAGTCATGTTAGAGATGCAGGCTGGAGGATCTAAACACTGCCTAAACAAACTACAGATGATGTTTGCATCATCATTGATCTTAAAGGGCTGATCATAAATGTCAGTGCTGTGACTGTGGGATAGGACAGTAATGCCTACGACCTCAACACACCGTTAATAAATCAGTGCCAATATTGCACAATGAAGCATTGGTTTTTGGGTTACTGCTAAATTCTACTGACATCCTGTGTTCTCTGGCTACATCTCATTTGGAAATGTCAAAGAAAATCACATGGTATAAAATAGATTTTTTTTTTTAAATAAAAACAAAAAGCTCAACATCATTTTTTCTGAACTGTGTTGTGGGCAGAGAGCAGCCGGACAGTGTGTGTTAAATAAAGAGAGAGTACCTGGCCTGGGCGGAGGAGCAACTGTGCTTCTGCGGCTGACATGAGTGAAGGGACAGTCTGGCTTGGTGCACCTGGCGTCGTATTTACAGTTAGGATGGACAAAAAGGCATTTATCCCCAAACTTGCAGCTGGGAAAAGTCCTTCAGAAAAACAAAACACGTAAAAATTACGATTCAGTGATTGCTGAGCGACAAAAGCGCCCTTTTCATTTCTTCGCTCTATTAACAAACTAATGCTCACTTGCACTGTGTTGTAGGGTGGTGGTAAACACACTCGTCTCCACTTTTACAGACCGGCCAGAACCTGCAGCGCTCCATCACTTTCTGTTTCTTTAAAGGGACAGCATCCTCCTCTGCCATCTCAACCTCCATCATGTCATCTGTGAAGACAGGACAGAATGTGAAGGGATACGCCCAAATTACACCATTATAAATATTATCCCATATAACAGTACAGAATCATTCAGACGAGACTCCGCACCTTCTGAGGATGCGATTACTCCCTGTAGTCTGTTAAGGACGCCGACTTTGGGCTCCCGGGTGGCGTGGCCCGTAGCCTCCGTGACCTTTGTGGGCAGTCTTACATCATCCAGCTCCATCTCGCAGTCCAGGTTCCCCAGCGGGCTCGGCACCCCGTCCAATGTCACTATGAACTTGGGGCTGGCAGAGTCGCCCTTCTCCTTACTAGTGTGAGAGAGAAAATCCACGGAGCAGAAAGGAAAAAAATAAAATAATTCCACACACTTAGAGCATACTCTTATAATGTGTGTGTGTGTGTGTGTGTGTGTGTGTGTGTGTGTGTGTACGTACCTGGACTGGACAGTGCGTGGCAGAGCAGGATGGACCTCTTTGACCTGAGAGCGCTGCTGGCCTCTGGTGGGAGGTTCTTGCAGTTGCGGCCGACTCACTATGAAGGAGCGGGTGTCAAATGTCTTTGCCTCACTGCCTGCAGCGGCCTCAACGCCTAAGAGGTACATCACAAATGCACACACCCCACTTCAATGCATCACTCAAGACAATAAGTTAGGTATCTTAAGGGATATGTATCATTACTTCCTACTTTTAAATGTTCCAAGTTGAATGAACTGACCCTTAAGAAACTTTTTTTGTAGCAAAACGGACCCAAAAAAGGACTCACCATAGTCACTCTGCTCTCCTCCATCATTGCTCTCCGCTAAGTCCAACTGGAGGCGTGAAGCTAAAGATCTCGCTGAAGCTGGGATGAAAATGCAACATCAAACATCACCAAAAAAAAACACACAAAAAAAACCTAACCAGACTTTGTTTCTCCAATAGTTTCTATTTTCTAACCTAAGCAACTCCAAAAAACACTTCGATCAGCAGCTACTGCCTCATTCTATTTGCATTACTGTACAACAGTTCAGTCATACATCAATTACGCATATTCAAAAACTATTCGATTTTCCGGTTAACCTAACTCTCTGGAGTTTGAGCACTGAAAACATTTTTTAGATTGGTTTATTAGTTTACATCACTAAACACTAAATGTTTAGCGTGACGCTGCCCTTTAAATGGCAGAGAGTTCGAAACACTGCTCAGCAAAAGGCACTCTACATATATTGTACTCTGTAGTAATTGCACATTTCATGTAACACACCAGGTGCTCTGGAAGGAGGTAGCTCTGTGGAGGTGTAGGCCTGAACCCTGGGGGCCAGGCTGTGGAGGTGCTCCTGGACCAGGTGGATGGCGGCAGTCATCTCCTCACTGCTGGCCAAGCGAGTACGAGGTGCCACGGGAACGGTCTGCCTCTGTGGTACTGGGGTAGGGGGTGGGGGGCAATGTAAGAAAGTGATAACGGCAACGGAGATGTTCATGGTAACACGTCAGACATACTTGTGGGGTAGGCTGTAGTTTTGGTTATCGAGTCCTGGGCCTCGGAGATGGCCTTCAGGATCAGATTCCTGTTGGCTTGCTTGGCTGGAGGGAGAGTTGGTCTGAAACAGTAGAAACGGCAGAATTGTTAAAGACATGGAACGTCAGTTGTCTGATGAAGGATGAAGTCAGTGCCAGATTGTCTTTTGCTGTTCCTGTTTAGTGACGGTGAAAGGTTCTACATGATAAGACCAGTTCCACATTTGGATTCTAACTGAATGTAAATGCTAAGAACAAAACATTTTTGCTACATGATTTTTAAGGGTGAAGTACAATCCTGGCTTGCCCTCTAAGCCGACAATGTTCCAAAATATCATCCGCGGTCTTGACACTGACTTGCGTTCTGGTTTGGAGGGTAGGGACACTCTACTGGACAAGCCTCTGCCTCCGTAGCTTGTGTCCTCCTCTTCTACATCGTCGCTGTCCTCGTCTGCCGCTCTGTTCACTCGCACCACCGAACTCGCCACTGGAGCCTTGCGCTTCCGCGACAAGTCCTCCTGCTGAACAGAGAGAAGGAGAGAAACAGAAAGTGAGCATCACAAGCAAGGATAATTCGTGCAGCCCTACATTACCCTTCTCTGAAAGAAATCACTCATGGAATCACTGTACCTTGCTGGATCCGGTCCTGGAGGTCCTACTGCCTCTGCTGTCTTGCTGCCTGCCGTGGGAGGATCCTTCTGTGGGTCGATACGTGTCCGCCGAGCTTACTGATGTAAACTTGCTCTGACCCGGTTTGTAGATTTCAGCCGTGGGTCTACTAGCTGTGCGCCGTGTTCGACCGTGGTTGGTGCCTATTTCTACGGGGTCCTCGGCGATGAGGTCATCATCCATCTCTGGTTTGATGTCAATTACAGCATCTAACGGGAGCGGCTCCATGAGGGGCTTAACAGTGGAGGTAAGTCGAGAGGTACTCTTCTCCAAGGTGCCTCTCCTGATAAACAGAGATGTATACATGTTTTTACATTTGCAGGGTGCCGTTTTACTGTAATTTAAGTAGCGAACGTCAGCACATTTTGCATTAGGCACCTGCTTTCATGAGCGGAACTGGACACGCGCGCTTCAGTCCTATCAGAGCGCGAGCTGGACACCGTCAGCACCTTCGACTCCTCTGCCCTGCCGTCTTCACTCACAGACGAGCGGCTCTTCCCAGCCACGGCACTACTGTCGGACTGGAGCTGGTGTCTGAGAGGTGCTGGCTCTGTAACCGCCACGTGGACGGGTGGAGGAATAAAATATCACCTCGTTTTAGACACCAAAACTACAGTTCGCGTGCATTCAGCAAGTATAAAGCAGGTATCACTTCAGCTGGTTAAGTGTGGAGAATCTCGAATGATTCAACATAGTCTGACTTACCGACTGCAACAGATCTTAACTTCTCGAGGACACCCTGTAGCCTGAAATCAATCAACAACCCCATGTTATGGCAAGAACAAATAGAGTAATGTTGAGAATACCAAATTTAATTAGACAGGGAATATAAATTTATTTTCTTTGTTTTGATCGTACCAGGCTGTGAATTTAATAGTGTTGTTTCCAAGGAAAAGGGAGAGATCGTCAGCCATCTGTTGGGAGGTCTTCTTGTTTGCCACCATCACCATAATATAGTCAGGAAGCTCCTCATCTAAAGCGGTAAAAAGAGGAAATGCATGTAATGTTTGATTTGAGTACCAAGCAGTTGTCGTGCCAAAGTACAGTTTTGAAATTTGATTCAATTACCAATATATGCGCCGAGCTCCTGAAGCTTGCCCTTGATGGCAGCCTGAAACAAGACAAAAAGCAGAGTACATGATACATGATCTACTTAAACAAATTGTGGACAGTATCCCGGCTGCACCGATATTATTTATTTGCAAATATAGCTTGACCTAGCAACCGGCAACGTAGCACTACGTCTGTTACTACAGAAGTTACATTAAAAATCAAATAAAAACGCTGCTAAAACGCCTGTAAACCGTTGCTTTCTTCGGCCTTGTAAATAAAAACCTCGTTACCATTCTCCCCGACTGGCAAATCACGCTAGCAAGCTAATGTTAGCTAGCAGCGTCTATGCTGCACTAACTGTAACCAAGTCCGGAGCAAATCACTCACATTCAGCCCACAATGTTACTCACTCTTATTTTCTTGCTGATCTCTGTCCCGATCTCCATGTTTGTAGTTTGTGTTCTTGTTAAAAAGTTATAAGAGAAGCGACTGTTTTTCCAGCTTCACCGCTAACCAGCAGGGACAAATATGACGTATGATCACGTGGCCGACGACAGTAGCCGAACAGGGACAAAATTATCCCCTATCGACTTTTGTTTCTTTTGTCATGTTTCTTGTTGTTTCACCTTTTTAATGGATATTTTAAATATTAAAAACTCGTACATGTAAGCATTAAACGTATTTAGTTCCTGTACACCGTTAGCATTACAATAAGTTAGTTAAAAAGTTGTGTCTGTGTGTGTGTATGTATACATACATATGTACATTTACTGGGTATATTGTTTTA
Organism: Nannoperca obscura; assembly: GCA_036024295.1. Classification (NCBI taxonomy): domain Eukaryota; kingdom Metazoa; phylum Chordata; class Actinopteri; order Centrarchiformes; family Percichthyidae; genus Nannoperca; species Nannoperca obscura. The sequence goes on from JAVQJL010041810.1 coordinate 7,131, forward strand.
TTACTTACTCTTGCACTACACAATGACAGACGCTGCATGTCTCTTTATGCCAGGTCTTTGTGCCAGGTTTGTTTGTTGTATGTTCTTTGGGTGGCTGTATTGGTATGTTTTTGTGTTGGTTATATTTAGTTGTGTATTCTGTTGTTTGTGCACTGAGGGATTGAGAGTAACGATATTTCAATCCTCTGTATGTCCTGTACACGCTGCAGAATTGACAATAAAGCAAACTTGAACTTGAACATTGAATCTACATCTCGCGACCCACGTTTCTTCATGAAAACGAACAAATATTTTTTTATTTTTACATTTCTTCACGAGCAGAGAAAAACTAAAATAAAGACTATTTCAAAACGGAATGCTGTATCCACAAGATGGCGCAATAGACCATTAAGAACACAGCACAGTTTTTTCTTTTTCCCATCCAGAGGACGTGACATATTCCAGCAAAGGAAGACTTGCTCCAGTTAACAATGACCAAAACTGATTCAGAAATCTAAATCTGGAATCTACTGACAGATCATTAAAATAGTGAATTCAACTGTAGTTTGAAAAATAGGTTGATAAGCAAAATACAGACCTTAAGGATTGAGGTTTCTTTATTAGTCATAATTCTGTTAAACCTACATAAGTATAGATGTTGCACATTGTCTTGGACAAGTCAATAACAAGTGAATGAAACGCTGCAGTGCTTTGTTAAACTATATGTCAGTGTTAGAATTTAAAATAATGCATGTATTTTACTTACTGTCTTACTTAGCTGTATGTTTTCCCTCAGAGATTATTTCCTGTTTTGCAGCCCCTCAATGCCAACAAACAATGACGGGAAGGATCTTGCTCGCCGTCTAGACAAGCGTCACACACACACACACACACACACACACACACACTCTCAGCCACGGCTGTCTGCTCCATTTCTCTGTCTGCTTTGTTCACACCATCAACGCTGATGCACAAGTTGTTTAATCTTAATATCAACTGTGCTATTTTTCACAAACGGTAAGACACATCATGTTGTGCCTCGGTTATATAAGAACCTCCAATGAGCTTTCTTAACAATTATTATTGTTACCATTAATAATGTCACAGTTGTCATACCTTTGGCTTTATTCAAATGTATGTGGTGATGGGCACTTGTGTTTCTACAAATTAAGCCACTGGAAAACTATGCACACATACTGGAGCCTAATGGTCACCTCAGTAAGTTGTCATACACACCACAACTTGCTGTAGTTTCCATTTATCTCCGAGGGGAAGCAGGAGGGGATTAGTTTGAGGGTGTGAAGAGGGCAGCCTTTTCTATTTGTTTTCAATGAGAATGAAAGAGAAACTTGAATAGAAACCCTGGATTACAGCAGAAACAGATTCAACTCAGACCTCAGCAGTGATCCCTGTAACAATAGTATTGCAACAACATCCATCAGCAGAACCAAAACATCCCTTGTGTACATGCCACCGCTCGATGAATTCATACGGATGGTGTTATTCCATACTTGAGACGATTAATTAGGATAACTGATGACCCAGCTAGACAACTTGACAGACCAGAATTCGACTGATTCATATCATGTGTCACACTATAAGACACACTGTATGATAGCCTAATTACTACGCATGTAGACATACACATTAAAAGTCCAAGTTCGGTCCACTCACAAGACACTTGTACTGTACCATCACACACAGGTAGTCTGCCCTGCTGCATGCTCTGAGGCATGGTGGTGGCGCATATTCATCATCCAATGTGTACGATCTCTTGTATAACATCACTGTGTGATTTTGGTACAGTGCAAACCAGGTGCATACTGTGTGTATATAGATAATCATATAGGCTACAAAACTTATATGTTATCAGTACATCACGTTACCTTAAGATATTTTACCTGTCTTACGGAAAAGATACACATCTATTCTCTTCTCTTCTTTAATAAATCCAGCTGTGTATAAAGGCCTATTGTCTGTTATATACAAGTCTATTTGTTTCACATACGTTTGTGTTATATTGTAAAGTTATGTGTGAAAGAGTCTGAGCTGCCAAAATGCAGGTGATCTACACTCAGTGTGAGCCTGAACGCATCATTTGTAAAAACTTATGTAAGACAGAAGCTGCTGCTCTGCTAACGTTCAGATTTTTATAGGTGGGCTGTGTAGACATTGTGTAAGCCTTATTTCACCAACGGTATTCTCGGTATACGGTATAATATTATTTGTCAAGAAATGGTTACACTACATTACTCCCCGTAAAATCACACATTCAAATATTTACATCACTATTTGGATACAGATACAATTAACAAGACACAGCATGTTAATTAGTGAGCTTTAGAGCTGCTGGTAGGTGTATTTTTAAAAGTTATAACCTTGAGTCTTGCCGTGTCCCCGTCTTTATGCTAAGCTTGGGTAACTATCCTGGCTCTGCCTCTGTACTTTATGCAGAAGCATGAGATTGGTTTTAGTTTCCTCATCACATTTCTACCTAATATCATCATGAAAATATCAAATTTAAGGTACCCTGGAGAGTTTTTGACCACTAGTGGTGCTGTAGAGCAATATTGCAAAGAATGATAATCTGTTGAAGCAGTGACAATTGGCAGAGCTACTGTACATGTAACAACAGAGTCAAGACAGGATGATGATGCAACACAACCTACACAAAACCTAATCTGAATGGCCTGATATGTGATTTCTTCAAAGACCATTCTTTATTTTGTATGCTTTGTTACTCCTGGCAGCATATTATTATCTAAAAGGTTTTTATTTAGTTATTTATTTAAGGGTCTTCTCTCTGTACTTTTGTTTGAACAAAAGTTTTTTGTGCTACCACATTTGAAATGTTCCAGGGGACACGTACTGCATTTGCATTGAAATCCTGCCAACATACCAGCAGTACAACAGAAGATAAGAGTGCAGTATGAAAAACACTTCCGAGAATGTAGCCTTATGTTAATTCCAACTGCCACTGCATGCAGGCGACATCCACACTAATACGTCAGTCACCATGTGTACTGTCTGTGTATGTGACCGCAAATCCGCTGTCTTGCGGCTGCCATTGGTCCCCCCCGACAGCTACACAGAGGACTGTGCTGTGGTAATTTTACTTCCCTTTTCTTTGAAATGTTGTCATAAACTAAGACATCAGTTGTGAATCAGCTGATAAACTTCCGCGAATTCTTCAACCGCATGTGCTGTGATGACAATAGTTCTGCCACCAAATCCCTTGACCCAAAGAGACAGTGAAGCGCTACTCTCTGAAACATGTCCACCATTAGGGAAAGTAATACTCTTTTAGTGTCACGTTACAGTTTGGTTGAGTCAAGATCCTGCCTTGAGGCTGTAAAAGGGGAAAAGAAACGATGGAAAGGTAAAACACTACAGAAAGAAACAGGAAGATAATTCACTGCACCTGCTCTGACAATGTCCCGAAACCTAATACAGGCTTTCCTGGACAAGATGACACCTGTATGAATGAAGCTGCTGCAGCTGGATGTTGGCACACAAGCACACTTTCATATTGCACACACACATACCCACACACAGAAAGGAAGACATATGCATACAGAGTCACACAGAGGAACAGCAGCTTAGATTCTGTGCACAAACACTTAGGTAGTGAGTCAGAAAAGGTGCAGTGGCATTATTGGTTTGCATACAATCAGTTTGCAGTGCAATCAAAGCTTGTTTGCATCAGCCAAGTGTGCAACAACCTCACTTTTCCCTTGAACTATCTTGTTTTGTTTAGAAAGTCAGGAAATATCGAAAGGTTGACTGAGGATTACATTTGACTACACCCAGATGCTACCCCGTTTTGATTCACAACGTTTGAGTGATGAAGCTTTCACTCTAGTCTGGCAAGGAAGTGAAAGCCCACTAAGATTTACAGCTGGTCTAATCACTGTTGCCAAACCTGCTGGAGGTTCAGTGGAGGGACTTGGTGGGTCACTGCAGGCTCTCCAGCTCTGAGTCTGCATAAGTCAGGGTTACACAGCTGGAAACATTTTCAAATATCAACCTTTGTGTTGTGAAGGAGAGCAGGTCAAGGTTTGATTTTGTATTTAACAGCATATTTAGAGAACTATACAACCTGGAAAGTGTTACTTTATGGAACTTTACGAACTCTGGACAGCAGTCTCTCATATGTGAACTTGTGATATGTGAAATGTATTATTAATTGGCCCTCAGGAGAGCAGCATCATCAGTGAGGACTGAAGGTTTTGTTTTTGTCTGTATGAACCATCTTCTTATTTTTCTTTTTACACACACCAAACACCCACACAGACTGGGTATGTTTTGGTAGCTTCTTCAAGAGCTGGTTGTTTTGAACAAATCCACATTGTCTCTTCTATAGTATCATTGTAATGAGCGCAGAGAATAAGGGGATTTTCTGGATCATATGAGGACATCAATCGAATGCAGCATTATGCAAAGATGTGACTGATTCTTAAACATGCAAAAAAACAGGCAAAGTTTTGGGAAATACATGTATTTGCTTTGTTACTGAGAGTTTGACGAGAAGCTTGATTCCACTCTGTATTCCACTGTATGTTTGCAAATGTGCAAATATGAAGCTACAACCAGTCTGAAAGAAAGAAGACAGATAAAAATATAACTTACTGTGAAACACCCCGTAGAGTGTAATTGCATAGAATTAATACAGAAAGTAAACATCATGGTCAACACTGACAAATGTTGTGGTTTTACATACAGCCCACAACAAGTCTTATAAAAAGGAAAATATCAGGTGCATCTGTTATGTTTATGTAGAAAAACATGGTGTGAAAAGTACACGTGTTAATGAGACCTAACAGGAAAACAGACCACATTTTTACATATCATCCAAACATTGTACACGGCCAGCTGATTTTCTTTTACTGGCTGCTTCTGCTAACTGAAAGTACATACAATTTACCATCATCTCTTAATAATAATTAAAGTGTCATCTTGGGTGATGACAGCAGTACTATCATTGCAGTAGGTCAAGATGATCAAAACATAGCCAGTCTCTGACCTAGATGTGTGGAAAATGAAGAAGGAGTCCCATAGGTTAAAGATGAACATGTGGTTTTCTCAGTTTTTATTGCTTCTCTAAAAATATAAAACAGTTCCAACCTTTCTGCATTTGGATCTCTGCATGGTGCGAATTCCCTTTGCTCAAGTGATGTTTAAATGTGTGTTTTTAAAGAACTCTGTGACTTTTTTTGATCATACCTAAATACATTTTGTGCAAAACACCCAGGCTGATCACCTCTGATATGTTACAACATTAGAAGTAAATTAACTTTCCACATGCTTTTCTCTCTGGGACATGCTTTGACCTCGGTCTCAACACAACAAGCCCGACTTGTGCACGGTTACTTGAGGATTTGGTAAGGATATGTTTGTCTGAATCAATGGCAATGACAGGTTTAGTTTGCAGCTACTCAAGATACTTTTCAGCTGAAGCCTGTTAAAAATCTTGGCATGCCACGCAGCGCTGTGTAACAACCGCCGCTGATTGCATTTGCAGCTGGTTGGCTTCAACAAGTGCATTTTCCCATTTGAATAGACAACATATGTGGAGTCTGTTTGCAAAGGTTCTTCTCTATACTGTAGCTTTCAATAACACCTTTATTTATCTAAGGGCCTGACGTCTGGTCCTGCAGGGATTTTAATATCTTACAGGATTAAATATCTGAAATTTGAAATAACACATCAGAAAATATATTCTGATAACATCATGATCTAGTGTAGCTGTTGTGTTTTTTCAGTAAACATTAAGCCAAAGGTTTGACCTTCTTCAACAAAGCCTTTCTTCCCCCTCCTACATTACAAAGCACCATATCATCACCAGCATCATATTCAGGCTCTTTTAACTAATAACCTTCTTATAAGGGCAGAATACGGAAGATAATACATGCCATTCTTAAAATGAATCTTGGTGAAGGGGATGACTGATTATTTGGTGGAGCAAGCTGTGCGGCTGTTTGGCTTTAATTAGATTATTAGCAGGATGCCGAGCCGTTGCTTTTCATCAGAGGACCAAAGGAGGGAGAAGTTTCACAATGAGATACCCTGCAGAGGTAGTTTATCACTGCTGTTGATAAGACTAATCTCCTCCACGAGATGTGATATTCAATGAAAATCTTATTAAAATTAACATGTTGCTTTTGAATATATTAGCAGACATTATAAAGCTGCAAGATAGATCATTATTTTTTACTTCATGGTTATGGATATGGGGTCTGATTATTCTTGGCTGTCATTTAAGTTCAATATGACCTTTGTTTCTGGTTTGGCAGAAAATGTATTTATTATTGTTACAGTTTTTCAATCGATGGGTTTAGCAACTTTTGCAGCTGATCTTGATCATCCTGACCTGTAAGATTTTGAATGTTAAATCACATGGAAATGCACCAACACGCAGATGAAGGACTTTTCCACGCAACAGAACATTTTCATTTAGGTCATGGGTGTGAAGTGTCTCACTGTGAGTGACTCACTGTGAATACACAGAGAAATTTCTACAAACTTCCAAAGCCACTCAGTGTGAAGCGCTCACTGCTAGTATTCTTTTAATTATGGAAACCTGTTTAACATGCACGCTTAACAGTATGCAGTATATATTTAGTAGAAGAAGCTGTGAACAACTAGCTATTAAGCTTTTTTTCTCTCCTCTCAAATTCCAAAGTCCTGTCTGGTCACCTTTTTCTACAAGTTTTATGTCAAGAGCTACATGCCAAAATATTTCAGCCTATTATGTAAATTATATTTTAACAATGTGATTTACTATAGTCTTTTGTAATCCATTCATTTATAAAGCCTAATGAACCATTCTGCTTTCATAGTCGTGTGTGTATTTAAGAATGCAGAGAAGAAGCAGCCAACCAAAAATGACTCATTTGTGGAATCAGCAGGTGACTGGTTGACTTAATCTTTAAACTGATCGTTAGCTCTACTTGGCGACTTCCACCAGAGCATCGGGCTCAGTCACTTTAAGACGGAAAGTTGTGAAAGTGAGCCGTAAAGCTGACTAATAATACATTACGTGTCTATGGGTGGGCGTATCTGTACCTGCACTCTCCACTCTGTGAAGCTGCCGTGTGCATGAGCGCAGCGATCACATCATTATTTAAAATAAATTCACACAATAAGCATTACTATTCAACATTATCAACTGTCTTGTGTTTTAACGGGCATGTGATCAAGTAATTAAAAAAGAGTGTAAAATGAAAAGCTTAATGTTTGGCAAATCACTTAATAATAATAATAAATGTACATTTCTTTCCCCTACATTATAGTACATTAGCTACTCATAATAATAAAAAGTATTGGTGTGGGTATCAAAATCTGTTTTTCTGGCACTGGTATTAGTTGGTACCGATTGATCTTTGGATTGTAACCAAATTCCATGGTATTGCCACCCCTACTGTTTACTGTAGACGTGCAGCCCAAAATCCACTTTGAAGCGTTTTACGTATTTGCCACAAGCAGGAACATGGCCGTGGAGGAAAAACCCACATGATGGAGGTAAATCAATATGTTTTACCTTCTGGTGCAACTGGGAGAAGCATTTGATGAACTATGTGCGTTAAATATTCATAGCAAATAGAGCCTTACAGTAGTGGTTTAATATTGATCGTCTCCTGTCAGGCCTTAACATAAGTCTGTGGGCATTTACACACTTGCTGATTCAGACGGAAGGAGGCTGTGGAGGCTGTAATGGCTTGGGTTTTAATAATGCAAACATTGGTTGTATATTCTGTTGGAGAAAAGGTTGTGATAACAAGACAGTCATTTCAGTAATTACCTAAACAGCAATTAGAAGAGGTCTGGATTTTTCCCTGTCTAATGCCTGGCAGATGGATTTAAGCTGATCAGGAATCCCACAGACGTCGTGGACTGTCCAAACATCACGTTTGTTCAAATGGTAATTTTGCTGTCATGGCCTCCAGGTTTGAACTGTGACCTAGTCTGTTGAACTCATCTATCAGCACCATCATTTACACAACTACACACTTGCACCACCGCAAATCTCCTGCAAAGCCTGCCTGTTGGTAAAGGTAAGAGGAGGAATAGGGTCATTAACTTCTTTATAGTCGTTTTAAATTTGATTTTATGTTCTGTTTTGAACAAAGTACAATTTAAAACCCTCATTTAGTGTTTTATTTCATTCTATCCTCACAGTATGATAATCCCCCAAAGGCAGCTGGTTAAAGGAGCAAATGAAACTCTGGAGGTTAAAACAGAAAAACTTTAAATATAACTTTTCAGTCTCTCATTTAAGCTTGCCTTTCAGCACTTTCATTGCCCTTGTAACCCCAAAGGCCTGTAGCTATAATTATCTACCTAGTGCGCTGTGAATGGGGAGCAGCCTTAGGTTTCCAGATTAATTACCTTTGCGTGAATCTCACTGCTGGTGTTACTGCCTGAATAAAGCTGTCAGACACACTACACCTGACGGCTGGGAGAAGGGAGGCTAACACTGAGGGGCTGGACTTATCTCAGAGGGTTAGACAAGCCATGGGAGATTATGGGTGCTAAATGATGAGGAACAGAGTCTGGTGACATAAAGGTTTTTATTGTTCCACATGACAAATAGTCACAGAAAAAAAGGGATAGATGATTTAATAACTTGTTGTGTAGTTGGATTTCTAATCAAGTTTGAAGTTGACTTCCTGATGAGCATCATGTTTGATCAGAGGTTTAAACAGTGAGTGATTTTTTTAAATGATGATTAACAGAACAGTAGAAATGACGTTTTCACAGGAAAATAATATTTCTTCTTATGCAGCCAAATGAACGTATACAACATCAAATCTGTCAGGGCTATAAATCATTTCTAATCACAGACGAACTGTTTGCTCTGGATCACTTCTATTTTTAATGACATATTCTAAAAATAATTCATGTATGTAGTCCTCAAACAGACAGTACACATTGCCATTTCCAAATGCAACTTTTGAGCTCTTGCAGGTCTATTTTTGATATTCTCTGACATTTTATCTAATCTTGTTATAAAGGGTTACTACTGATCTGACATACAGGTCCATGAAGTATGTTCCTTAACTCCATTATCCCTTGTCTCATGTTCCGTGTGGAGCAGAGACATGTTGTTTTTTACTATACGTCGCTGTAGGCAAAGGAGGTATTGGAAATTGAACGCAAGTTGCAGGGTTTTCCATCAATTAATCAGGCTTTTAACATCTGAAGGGATGTGTATGCGTGTCTGAAATAACATGTGATTGGCTCAAGTCTCCCGTCACAAGCTAGATTTTGTCTAGTTTGAAAATAGAGCCAAGAGGAGGGGTTGAAGTAGAGGTTTGCTCTCAGATCATCTGAAGTGCAATATGCTGACTGGTTATTATGGATTTTTTGGCCAATGATGCCGTAACAATACTGCATACCCAACCTTTAAGGGACTTCAGTGGTGAATTCCTTCGTTAGCTTGTCACAAGTAATCCTAAGAAAAATCAGGACTGAAGACCTGCTCTGGCTGAATAATAAATAATAATAAAAGATAACAAAACCATTAAAACCCTTTATTATATTAAAACTTTTTTTTAATAAGGCGATATTATTAGCGGGGTTTGGTGTCAAAGTGTGAACATTTATAACTGACACCATGAGTCTTAAAATTGGAAATCTCCCAGGAATCCAGTTTCAAAAAGGAAAGTGAGCAACTATTTTAAGCCACAACGCACCATGAACTCAAGAGGGTGAGGATTCACAGAGGGTTCACATACTGCATCAATCTATTATTCGCATTGTCAAATTAGTAAGCTCTTGTTTGTGGCCGCATCCAACAGCTGTTTGCAAAAAAGCTCTAAAAATCGACTGCACACCTCCCGCTCAGCACCAAACAGCAGACAGACAAAGTCAGAGACTAGCTGGTGAACACAGCAGAGCATTTAGCAGCTAAAGAGCCAGATGTTTCCCTCAGGAGTTGGTAGAGACCAAAAATAGAGTGAATATTGGACTTACATTCACCAGGTGGCTAGACACATATTGCTTTGTACCTGCTGTTCACCATATCAACTTAAAGGTTGGGTAGGCAGTTTTATTTTGGCGTCATTGGACAAAAATGCCATATTAACGGTGCAGCATATTGTAATTCAAGTGGTCTGAGAGCAGACCTCTACTTCAGCCACTCCTCTTGGCTCTGTTTACAGGCTTCAGAAAATCTAGCCCGTGATGGGAGACTTTAGCCAATCACAAAGTATTTCAGAGCGACTGTGCATTCGTATTAGCTAAGCTACAATAGCAGATGCACAACACGTCCCTTCTGATGGTACAAGCCTGATTTAGTAGAGGAAAATCCTGCCAAAAATCCTGCAACTTATGATACATTTCTAATACCTCCCTTGCCTGCAGCAGCGTATAGTACAAAACAACATGTCCTGGCTTCAGGCTCATTATGTTCAATGCCATGGACCTCATAAGACAAGTGGGAAAGAGGCATGATGACAAACAGTGGGGAATAACTTTTGTCTGGGGACAGTGGCGTGTGTGTGTGCAGTGCACTAGCCTTTCTTCCCGCTGCTGGACGGCGTTGCAGCTGCCTCTGAAGCTTGAGGTGCTCTGCTCGGTGGCCTCGAAGCACTGGAGGGGAGTCTTTGAGAAGACAAGTCGCAGTCTTGGTGAGACTCACGCCATGGAGAACGAGCCCTACGTGGGACACAATTGACAGAGGAACCAACTGCTTCTGCTGACGGTTTTTCTTAGGTTGCACAGATTCTGCCTACCCCAGCTTTAAATGGTGATTATATGTCAATGTTGGGTTCAACATTTGTTTCTGCTGCCCCCATGTGGCAAACAAAACCCAAACAAACAGTTATAATGTCATAGTTTGGAAAATTGTACTTTTTTATTTGTCAGAATTGCTGAGTTTTGTATGTATGTACTTGTGAGTCTTTGTGAATGCATAGAGTATGTGTTATATGAGAACGTATATGTCTGCGAATGGTTATGTGTGAGTGGCCAGTTTCCTTTGTGTCTCTGAGTTGAAAGTTCAGCTTGAATGCAGAGTGAGAATGCCTCGGGCTGTTCTCTGGGGTATCTGACAACCATCAGGGGTCACAGTTCTGTCTAATGATGTGACACATTAACAGGTAATTACAGACCACATACTCTGCAGCTGTATGAAACATGCCTGTGCATGTAGACAAAAACACACGTACAAGTACACAAACATTAATGGTCGACATGTCTCTTGTTAAAATGAGATACATTCTTGTGTGGTGAATGTGTAATTTGCGGCCTTTGATAAGCAAGATGAGAAAGGTAAGCGGACATGTGTTGTTTGATATGGCCTTCAAGTAGCACATTCAGTTCTTGTCATGGCTTTGTCTGCCAAGCTAGCGTGGGATTGCTCACTACACCATATGACTATATTTTGTGGGCTGTATTAGTTTTATTTGCCTGAGTCTTCAATCTATTTTAAAAATGGCATTGACTTTAGAGGAAGAATGAATTTAAGACAGCGTACACTGGGTAACCTGACAGTGATCAGACACATGGGGTCTGGATCAACATACAGTATTGTGGATACACGATGCAGACAAAAGTGAGTCAGAGGAGTCATAGGAAGTCATCAGCTCAATCTGGATCCAGTCTGGGAACAACAGAATCAGAGACCTCATTGTATGTCTTCTTCCTATGGAGGAAACAACTGTCAGTAGTTATTCACTGTATTTTAACCTCATCTATCAGCACTGTGCTGCAGGGCAATAACAAACGAGGGTAGGATGACTAACAATGGCACCGAAAGCAGATTCACATCTGCAACGTTTCCTACCTGAACTTTCGTAAAAGAATAAAAGACAGCACTGTGATGAACTGATGACACAGTGTATGCTGGGATTGGCACCAACACCCTCTGTGACCCTGAACAGGATATGCAGGCATGACAAATGGATGGGAACTAAACAAAACATTGTAATTGGATTCTTATACAGGAACAGAAAAAAACATATACAACCCACTATTCTACATTGGGTTAGCCTGTATGCTCATGCTGCTGCTGCCGCTACCCTTTAACTATTGGATGGCATTTACCACACATCCATTCAATCAGTCATCTATTGTAGTCACCACTGTGAGTAATATGAAAAGGTCGGATGGTAATCATTCCTGATGATAGAAGGTATGGGCGTACTTGTGTTATCATTGACAAAGCCTTGTTTTCGAAGTTGTAGAAATATTTAACATCCTTAGTTGAGTTCAAAGCTGCCCTGACACCATGACCATGGTCAAAAGTTCTCCATACCAACTGCAAACTTGGGAAGACTAGTTTCTGTTACAACCTTATTACTGACAATGTCATTTTATTCATTCAGTCTGACATTGTGTTCATGTGAGCTGTTTTCTGTTAGGGATAACAGAAAACAGCTGTTTTGTCATATTTTGTAAGAAATTATTAGCAAGTGACATATCGTCACTGGAGCTGGTGGAGAACAAAAACAGAGCTGAAAGGGGAAGTGAGAGAATATGTATGGGAAGTGAGGGATGTGTAAATAAGCAACTGTTTGCTAACACGTTCAACGGATCAACTTCAAAAGGGGATAATATGCCAGTGTTTACAGCTTGTTCCACTGTTACCTGTGGCCCCAAAAAACTAAAATACAAAATACTGCTTTAAAGTTTTTCACATCAGTCGTATTTAATAGCTGTTATTTCTATAAGATGACTTACAACATGTGTAGCTACTTAGCTATTTTTGTGGCAATTGTTCTGTTGTGCTTATTTAATTAGGTTCATTATCCTGCATAAGTGCATAAACTGCATATTCAAATTATACTATTTCACTTGACAAACTGGTCATTGCTTTCTATGTGAAAAAAAACACAAGACACAAGTGTCTGATTTTCCCTAGTTTGAAAAGGTTCTATGATATTTCCTATGTCAATAAACAGTCAATGTGTCAGCAGATCTTTCGTCACCGTCACTGAAGTTAATATGGACTGGTTTACTGAGGTTTCCTTTCATCCAGCCACAAAATGTGTCACAGGAGTGAAAAAAAAAGGCTGCAGCGTAAATCCACCCTGACAGGACTGCTGAGATAGCTCTGCGTCCACGGCAACGCTCAGAGAACTGCCTGCCTCGCCGTCCACACGGCAACAAAGCTCACACAGCGGGCCTCGACCAATCAGGACGCTTCAAAGGTGACAGGCCCGGGCCAGGTCTTCCTTTGCTCTCTGTCGCTATGGCTGCTGCGGTTATTTGTTTTCCTGAGAGAAAAAACCTGGAGAGAGAGAGAGAGAGAGAGAAAGAGAGAGAGAAGAGTGATAGAGAGATTGAGAGAGAAAAAAAACACCTCTCTCATTCAAAGAAGTCCAGAAGGATTGCGTAGGGTAAATGTTCACTATAATACGCACATTTTTATATACACACATATAGTTAAATCCAAATTACAGCAGGTTCTGTGTTAGCGTGCTTAAATGTGAAAGTCACACTTGAGGATGACGTGTAAATAAACATGATTTCTGTGGGTGGCACATTTCTATTGAGTTTACGCCTTTCTTATTTTAAGATTAAAGATTAAATATTCGCGGTTTGCACATGCATGTTGTTTTTTTATATTTGCATGTACATGTCTGTCTGCCTGCCTGCATTTGTCTAGTCATTAGTACCACAAGTAGATATTGATAATTAGATTCTGTTTTGTCATTATCACATTAGTCTGCTAATGTGTTGACATACACATGTAATCTGAGTAAAGAGCAAGCTGTTTTGCATACTGTCCCACTTACATAGATACATACGTCCGTTAGAGGCATCAAACTTTCCAGAGTTGCCACCCATCTTTGCAAAGCAATTAAATCTACAGTTGGAGACAGTAAGATCAGCATATTAAACAGTCTCACGTCATTTGTTGGAATACACCCAAACTGAAATCAGACAACTATGAGCTACTGCAAATGCATTTTTTGTCCCTTTTTTACAGGCTCTTTAATGCACTAGCTCCTTTTAGTAGTGTATATAGAGCCATCTTTCAAGTTCAAACTGTGCAGTGCTGTACTTACATAATGAATTTTAGCAAGAGGCAGTGAAGTACATCTTGGACAAGAGCCTAACAATGACTGACTCTCAATAATGCTTACACACAGTAAAAGAAGGCAGTAGATTTACTAAATGAGTGTTTGTGGTGCATGCATGAAAGAAATCAGACCAGTCAAAGCTCTGCACATTGTTGCATTTAGCTCACTATACACTTTAAAACCTTCACTTGTACTGTTTTTTGAGTGCCATGGTGTCTGTTAGAATTCAGACTAAATGTTCAGTAATTCTCCTCTGTGTGGTGAGGTAGATAAGATCTGCGAGCAGCATATCTTTGAAAAGAGACAGCCAGTCACAATGGATTTATTGTGTGTGTATCCTGAGGTGACCTCTATTCTCTCTCGGAGTGTGTATTATTGCTGGAGCCTGTTGGACTCCATCTGGGTCCTTGGATTTGGTTGCTTCGATCCATGCCAAGAACAATACTCCTTCCTCCTGTGGCCTGGCTATTTTGCTGGCATCGCTTCACAACTTCACTCTCACATTGAGTCTTGGCACCACAACCTGAACAATTAAGAGATACTGTCAGAAAAAAATCTGAAGCTACATCAGAGTGACAGCCTTTGGTTCTTATAATCAAACTTCTTTATTCTTTTGTTTAGTTTAAAAGTTTAGTTTTGGCAAGCACTGGTGTTAATGAAGCCATTGAGATAGTTACTCAGATTTTCACCTTTTTTCCTGTCAAAACTGACCTGTTGACTCCTCTTGATTTGTGAATAGACCTGACATAACAGAAAGTGAGAGAAATACATTTTCCTGCCACAAAAGAATTATCAAAGGTGTCAGGACTGAAAACAGGCAGGAGTGTGACTCTAAAATCACAGGTCAGATGGTGCATGAGTGCAGGCATCTGCCTTTAAGCTCGGCAGACCAAAGGCTGCAAGACCTGACTTAACCTTAACCTTCACTGAAGTTGTTTTAGTTCCCTTACCAATTAGTTCACTTTTTCATTTAGCAAACCAACAACTGGATGTCCAATTGGCCATTTGCTAAACACCCCCCACCTCCCTTGAACAGCTATTGTTCAGTCATAGCTTAGCAACCATAACTAGACACGGCTGGCCTGTCAAGCTTTGAATTTATTATTTGGATAAAGCTCCATCCGGTTGCAATCCACCATTAGAAAGAAGAAGACACGGTCAAAGGCTGCAATCGTCTTTTCAGGTGAGGGCACAGCAGATATTTTTTTGATTTGAGACAACACTACCCTGTCAAAATTAACACACTACACAAGTCAGTACGTAGTGTGCACAGTAAACTGCATATAAGTGTACTAACGGAAGTATGTGATTAGAGACACAGCATCAGTCCCCATCCTAAAATCCTTTTCTCTTGCAACATTATAAGTGAGAATACATCATTTGAAAATATGAACAAATATGTAACATAAGCAACCAAACAGTCTGATCTTTCATGTTTTTCTTTTATACCTGTGGCACTAATTAATCCCTCAGTACAAGAACAATGCTATTTCTTTATTTGTATCTACTGTCTCCTACATATATCATCAGCTGGTGAGGATGCAACTTGACTTGTAACTGACCTCGGGCATGCAGCTTTAGCCTAAGCCTTTTAGCACGATAACATTTATATGAGTGCATATTTAAGAATTGTTTTTAATTTAGTCAGTCTGGAGTTGTTAAACGTTAAAAACGTAGCCACCAGCTGAGTTTACATGGCTACAGCTGATACAATCTGCCAGAGAAAGTTGTGTCTATCTCTGTAATAAATAAAAGGATCCATTGTTTGAAAAATGAATTACAATGGTAAACCTGACCCCCCTACAGCATATGCAAGAACGGAAAGCTTGAGTTGGGGCTTAAGGAATGATCAGTTCACACTATAAAAACAATCAGCTCAGCTGGAGAAAAGTATGTGTGTTGGAAATATACATGTAGAAACACACATCGCCCACACAAAGCTGACCAAAATGGGCTACTTCCCTTTAAAAATGCACACAATATTGCACATCATCATGTTTACAAGTGTTGGTTAACATGAAAGCGTCTCTAAGTTCTTCTGGGGATCCTCAAACCATGTCACTTGAAAAGTGCAGTTTGGAGACAGACATCTCATCTGCACTGTCCAAGTTCAGACAGTGTGGGTGATGTGTGAGACGTGGTGTGCAAAATGTCAGCTGTCCTGAACCGCAGCAAAGTCAATATAAATAGAAGTTGCTGCATTGCTTCTACATCACATACATTTAAATAATGTATTAATCATTTACCATCACATATGTCATGCATTGTAAATGTTCAGCAAAAATGGCATTATGCCTTGTAAAACAACTCCATTGTTCGCTGACATTAAAGGTGCAGGAAGCCCTTGTCTCCACAAGCTCACTGAAAACTAATTCAATTGTTTGTGTGGTGCCAGCCATGTTAATACAATACAATACCTTTTCCTTTTGGCTTCTTCTCTTTTAAAAAGGTAGCAAACACTTTCTTCCTATAGTCTAGACTCATATGATCTCAATAAGCATGAACTGACTGAGGGGAAAATCCCCCTTTTTAAAGATACGTCCTTATGGGTACATCTAAATAGATGTTCTTTTTCGATTGAATTAGTTCTTCTAAAAATACTTTCCGAAAATTAGTAAATAATTCTTCTCGATCTTTGACACATAGAGCTATTGCACATTTGGCAAGTCAAGTGCTCGACTGGACCATAAATTTAGCTCATGTCCCTCAGCTGGCAAAACATCTCTTTACTCAGCTGAGGCAGACTAACAAAACATCACAGCACATCGCGCTCCCAGTTTTCCCACGACCGTCTGTCCTCCACAGTTGGCCCTGACAGTTAGCAAAACAGGTGGACATCTTTCACTATGCTGTGCATTCGGTGTCAGCGCTGCTCCACCAAAATGACCTTGACTCATAACTGAGCAGGGAGGAACTCTCTGTTTGCATTTAAAGGCGCTAACATTAAAAAGACTTCTGTTTACTTTATAATTACAGGACTCAATATCAGTCTATATGGACAGAGTCTGCATGTGGAGGCGTTCACTCACTGTCATTGTGTGTTTTGTCTGGATCTTCAGTTCTGCTTTGAGCGATAAATATAACAAGTATTATTAAGTATGTGTCATTACCCCACAGTTGAATGAGGTTAGGTGTCACTTTATGTTTAGACATTTGCAGCTGAAACATATTACAGACCAAAAATCTAATCACCAGCCATCATTGACAGCCATCTGAAATAAAAAACAAAACACAGGCTTAGCGTGAGGCTATGCCTAGTGAAGCTCAGCCACTATGACTTAAAGTTTCTCATTTGAAAATAGAATCGTGTGCTATTTTTTTTCTTATATGTTGTTCAGTGATCCAGTTAGCCCATCAGGGCCCAACCTGAATCGTTGCTATTTAGCGGATTTCGGGAGCAGGAACACACCCACATTACGTCATCCACGTCACTACGCCATTTCCGTACAAATACCCTACGTAATCACTACTCGTCCGCTCTCTACTACCGCC
>JAVQJL010041812.1:0-11631 GCA_036024295.1 Nannoperca obscura
ATTAACATTATAGATCATGTTTAGAGGTAAGGTATGCCTGTACAGTAAAGACAAGACATCATTAATAGTTGTTAACAGTTCTTTCTGCTCCTTCACTGTCTCTGTCCTGCGCCCCCCCCTGCTCAAGGTGTCATTACATCACCATAGCAACCTGTGTCACTGTGAAACTGACAGGCTGTTTGGAGCACATGAGCTGCCAGCAGAAAGAGTTGTGTGTACTATGGAGGACATATGTGGCCGTGAATACAATTGACAGTTCAAATAGACAATTAAAAGCGATCAGGTACATAATGTAATTAGACAATTAAAAGCGATCACGTACAGAATGTAATTATTTACCTCACTAAGCGCGTACACTGTGGAGGATATTTGTGCTCGTGCTTAAAATGTATGGAGGGCATTTGTGGTCACGGTAGCAAGGCTGAGCGGTACCAAATGCAACTTGCTCTTTGACGACGGCGCCAGGGTCCAGTGGCCGCCTCAGGCACACATTCAAATTTATTTCGGAATTTTCTAGTTCCTGTTATAACTGTTACTAGAAAAGATGGCACAGACGACGGCTCGAGTTCCACCTTTCCTGTTACAAGCTGTGTAATCACTACAGTATAGCCTATATATTTATTGCACTACCTGTTTAAAATCCTGTTCTTACCTGACCGTAACCTACATCACAAAATATTAATTTAGTCATGACTGTTTTTACTTACTAATTTTTTTGTATTATATTTTAAACTTTATATTTCAAATTCTTCAGTTTTTTTATGTCTCAGATTCTCTTTTGTTACTGTTTACACATTATTGGAGGGAGCCTGAGAATTAAGAATTTCATTGCCATTGATGTGCATACGGCAATAAGGAACTTTAATATGAAACAACCTAGACATAATTATCACATCACTTCCTGTGTTAGTACTGCACATTAAAAGGTGTTTGGTGAAAATAATCAGTTACACTAAATGAATGATTGACATAAAATAGAAAAACGCACTCATTCATCTCAAAAATAAAATATTAAATATCCAAAATGTCATCACATTGTAATAGATCCTAGTGTACAGAAAAAAATTTTTTATTGAGATTTTCAAATAAAGGTGAATGCCAGATAATATTTTTATTATTATTTATTAATAATGGCTATTATTTTGACGTGTTTTCTCTCTCATTGTTGAGGGCTAAATATGTTATTACTGCAAACAAGTGCAAGCAAAAGTGACCTCATTACTGTGACAGTGGGAGCATGTGTGAGCTTATTTTTGTGACAACATTTGTGCTTTGTGAATAGCAGCAGTCACACATGGCTTTTATAAACAGGACTTTTACACCAAAACATATTCTAGTAATTGTTGTTTAATCAGCTGTTATGATCAACAGTATGTTTAATTGATTTAATTATTACTTGAAATGATTGGGTTTATCCTCAAATCTTCTAAACTAAATGTTTAAAAGGTCCTTCAATGATTTGATGCTGCAACTCATAAAATTGGAGGACTTGTGTGAGACACCGTTTAATCACTGGGTTAAGGATCTGTTAACTCCTCTAGGGATGGAGATAATCAGACACTTAGTCAGAGGTACTGTGAATCTCATCTGATTTTGGGATCTATACTAAATATGTTTTGGGAAACCATTTTAAGTATGTTATCTATTTATTTTGTAACACCACATGTGTAGGTGTCTTTCACACTCCACACCTCCAGTTTTCTATTCTAATTTATTTGACTTATCCTACTGATGCTTAATGTGTTCAGTGGGTGGTGTTCCTCTCTACATTTCCTTATTGTTGCCAGTGCACAATAAATCTGTGCTGATTCATTCATTTCAATACTGGAAGGCGTATTGCTGTAATGATGCCCATTGGCAATGTTTATCAGCAGTCTGGTTTGTAAAGAGGAAAATGGCTGTTCTCACAATGGTGCAGATGTAAAAACACATATACTGGCACGATACAAAAGAGAGTGTGTATTTAATCTTTTCAACATATAGTTGAAAACATTAAATTGTGATTAAAATGTGTTCACAATCTGATAATACCAGCAGCTGACCAGAGACTGTGGATAAAAAAACAGATAGCATTTTTATGAACCTTACGGGGCAGCATTGTGTACAGTATCTCTGGAATTAGTTTGATTGTTTTTTTGTAGTAAAAAGATCCATTGTTGCCTTTTTTTTTCTGGTCCAGTTTGTCGGGGATCCTCACATGTGCCAATGCACAGATGTGTTACAATGGTAACCAAATGATCTTTCATAGTTTAGATTGCTTACATCGCTTCCTTGACAGTCGCCATGATCAGCAGGAGGATTTAGTTTGTCTGGCCAACATCGATGGGAAACCCACCCTCATCAAGAAATATTCCATTGTAAGTACTGTTGTTGACTATGCTGGCATCAGCAATGTTTCTTGGAACTGAGTTAGTTAAGGAACAATTCAACTCATGTTCAGTCTTTGGTGTCACTGAAGCACAATGCTGTTTTCTCTGGCCCTACACCATATCTTATGGCTGGGAGATTTTCAGCCGTCTGTATGCTCTGGACACTTGGATGTGTAAATGGTCAAGCTTTAACCAGTTTGGATATGTACAGAACTTTGATTTTTTTTCTGGCTCTGCAATGCCTTCTACAGTCCAGATGGTTTGCACCCACGTAGATTAAGGGCCCAAATGCTTTCCAGAAACATTACATTAGTACATCTCTTAAACTGTGACATCATCTAGTATCACCTGTTAGGGCTATTCCAATTACTCCCAGTAACAGAGTCCCCTGCCGGAAATGCAGCTTCACAGTGAATGTTAATTATCTGGTCCCTGTAAACCTTGCTGCCTCACATCATTCACAGTCCTGTCCAATGTCCACCTACTAATTCTGTAGTGTTTCTCCAATCTCTGTTTTTCTGCCAGCTGACTGTGTTGCATTAAATAAAGCAAGTCCTCATGGTTTTAGATATTTTCACCATCCTAGGCTTTCAGATAGTGGATGTGTACTGACTGTAACTAACAGACATCATTTTAAATGTTCCCCACACTCTGGAAACATTTCCTCACTTTATGATAAATGGAAATGCCTCTTTCCTTTACTCTACAACTCCCCACAATCTAACTCTGGTTTTATTCAGGAATTTTCTGATCTTTTAGCTTTTTTATTATGCCTCGCTACAGAGTCTTGATTTTTGGTTATATTAACATACATGTATGCTGCCCCTCTGATTCCTCTTTTACCAAGGATTCTGCTCGTTCCCTCAATACAAACTCTGCTGAAAGCTTTCATAAGGCGTCCACCACTGCACTCGCCAATAGCTAAAATCCAAATATGTCTACAGATGATTAACCAAATACTTGTTTCTATGGCTAAATAACACCAGAGAAATAAAAACAAAATGCACACAAGCAGAACGGAAATGGAAAAAGGACAGTGTCACAAGATATTATGAAAGCTCCAATGTCTTTGTATCATGAAGCAGTAAATGAGGCCAGATCCTCCTATTTTTCCAACATCACTGCAACAAACGGTCATAACCCCAGAGTTTGTTCCAAAACCATTGAATCTGTAATTAACCTTCTTCCTAGTCAAGAAACTGATCTCGAGAAGGTCATCCATGCTTTTGTTTCATCTTGGTGAGATTATGTTTAAGGCAAGGTCTCATGCCTTCAACTAATACAAAATGCAGCTCCTCGGCTTTTAAGACAAACAGCAGAGAAGTTTGGGTTAAACATGGCCGGCAGCTGCCTCCTTTGACAGATGAAGGTGGTCTGTGTGAATGTGGTTATTCAGTCCCTAAACAATAGTCTGACATTAGTTATCACACAGGCTTTTGGGAGAAAATAATCTGAAATTAGCGCTTACGTCTAACCTTCATATTTTGGATGTTAACAGTGCTGTGTGGAGTAGCTAAAAATTGAAAATGCATGATAATGTTAAAGTGGAATTTCAGGTGGTGGCAAGCTAGCCAGAGATATGCCAGATGGCAGCTCACCATTGGCCCCAGAACCCAGATCGCTCTGTCTTTAGCAATGTCTGGTCAGTTCTTTGTTGGCATGCCACTCGTGCAATCGAAGCATGATCTAGGAAAGTAAAATACATTTCATGGATCAGAAACTTTTACTATTTATTTTTTCCAAAGTCTCAGTTTGTTGATGGAACAGCTGAACACAGCACAGTACAGGAAATACATCTATATTTTGTTAAAACTGGACCAAATTTAGTTTAGTTAGATCATAACATTTACTATAATGGCATTTGATTTTAATTTGCTATACTTTCAACATATAAGCAATTCTACAGGACAGATTTCTTGGCAAAAGCACGTAAAAATTGAAATCCTTTTCATACATTTGTGTTATATAGAGATTTATAAGTGCCACTGCTGTAATGTTGATTTGTCTACTTCTATCTACGTCCTGAATTAATTTATGCTGAGTGTTTATATAAGAGCGTGATGTCGAGTTGTAATATTCTACACTCTATGCTCCACCTGTTGAACACTGTTGTGCTCTCTGATTTGAGGATTCACTGAATGAGAGTTTGCAAAGGACACCAACAAATCCAGATCTGTCACTGATGTCAATGAAGGTTGGAGACCAACACACAGGTGAACAAAGACAGACAAACACTAAAAATCACAAGTTCCCACGGGTATTCTTTCCTGGAAAAGGTAGTAGGTTTTAGCAAAAATTCCCAGGAAATACTAGGATCTCTGCTCATCTGATCATTTCTGTCTATCTTGATTAAAATCCTGTTCTCTTTTTTCACAACCACTTTTATCAACAGACTTGATAAAAGTGGTTGTGAAAAAAGATACTAACTGATATTTCTAAGAGGGAAAAAAAACTCAAAATTCAATCTTTGTCAGATGAATACATTTCTCTCAAATATGCCTAAATGCTTTAACACTATGTCTAGTTCTTGGTCATAGAGCTTAATCACATCTTCATTCACCATTCAGCCCAGTGTTATGAGGTGACACAGTGTTTGTGAGCACACAGGGAGTCTGGGAAACTGTGATAACTTTGAGACTGACTGGAGTGTGCATCACACTGCAGTACTATGGAGACACTGGCACCAGATCAAAGAAGAGGTGCATTGCCTCAACCCCACTCACATTCCAACACACACACACACACACACACACACACATAAATATATGTACACGCAAAGACAAGAGGATCACATACACCCAATAAGCATGTGTACTTAGACTCCAGAGCACATATACATGCATGGCTACACAGTGGCTCTGCATCAGATCATGGTATTGTTTGACGCAGGCAAACTGAATTAGATTTATGCCCTAATAAGCAATTTTGGTTGTCCCTCTCTCTGTGTTCCCAAAGCCAGACATGAGGGTGTGGTGGGGGTTAGCTGGTGAGTGTTAGTCATCAATAAAATGAGCGCTCACATTTCCACGTTCGTGTCAGAGAAAGTGGGACAAAGATGCGCTGTGGCGAGCACTTGGCAAGTGAGTCACACGACGTTTGACAAAACCTATTTGATGCTTGTTAAGAAATGGACCTGTCATTATCTGGAGCCTCACGCTGCTGCTCCGTGTGGCTGATAAGGAATGAGAAAGCAAGACGATGAGTCAGACAGCCACATTTAAAACAAGAGCTTGTGTGAAAGAAGAAGAAATATGTGCCTTGCTCAACAGCCGCTGCGCCTCACTGCCCATTCTGATGAATGTCTTCCAGCTAAATGCGCTTCAAAGCCTGGGCTGAATTAGTTTGCAGTGGCACAAACACTTGACAGTGATTTGTAAAGCTGCTATTGTTGCCCCAGCAAATAATGCATCCTGGAAGCGTATGTGTTTGTGGTGTGGTGGACGCCTCTCTCAGTGTGTGTGAGATAGAGTTGTCTGACTAAGCGCCTGTTTGGTAATTTAGTGTGACAGAGGGCCGGGCTCTCGTAGGAGGGAAGCAATTATTTCTGTTAAAGCCCTTCACTCACAGAGACATAAAACCTGTCTGGTTTGGTTAAGAGCAGTGTGAATAGACGGTGACACCTCGGTGACTGTTGCACAGTAGGTGTGTGAGTGTGTTTAGTATAGGTAAGCAGCAGGGGATTGTGTTCCTGGTTCTGAGGACCTTTTATATTTTGTGTCAGGTACAGCAGAGCTCAGCTGTGGGATGAACAGGCGTCATCTGGTGTTAAAAAGAATCATTCTCACTGAAAATACAAGTTGGTTGAATGATTTATGTCCCGTTCGTGTTACTTTACGAAGAGCCCTGCATGTGTCTAAACACAATGTGTCTTTTATTTTGGAGATTAGGCAGAGGAGAGACAGCAGGGCTACACACAGGACCCGCACACTGACTCAGACTGAACGGATCATTTCAAACAACATTCATCATTTTGTGAGATAAGAAAAATTTCTGCTTCTGCATTATTGTTAATTAGCATAGTATGACTTTGCAAAATGAGACACAATACAACAAAGTAGACTGGCAGTAATGGCCTCCATGATGTGTGTTCTGCACTGGTCCACACCACCTGATTTGGGTGTTGTACTCTACCTACTCTTCTTGGTTATGTGTGGAGGCACACTCTTTAGAGAGAATGCATGCAGTCTCTCTAAAGAGGATGTCAGACAGTGAGTGGTGGCTGCGTCTCCTTCATTGTTCCTGATGTTAACACAATGGCAGGTGTGGCGTCAAGGTGGGTGGCAGCAGCAAGGAGGGAGACCATGGCTGCCTGAATGTGCACAGCTATTTGACACCGCAGTCTGAGCTGGTTATGGCTCATTGTGTGACCATGGCAACCACAGAAACCATCCCAGAAAAAACAATTCAGAAGCTAATTTTACTACTATCACTCAATTAAACATTTCAGTAAACAAACTGATCCTTTAAAAAACGTTTGATTATCTGGTTAGAGCCAGTAAAGTTTATGATATTATTAGCTAATCATTTATTCATATTTCATTTAAGTAGGTGTATAACAGCAGCCTCGAAGGGTGTTAAAAAAGTTGGAGGTAACCGCTAGCCAGTAAACACATCAATGGAGTTACACCCTGCTGCCATTGTTTCAAAATACAGAACACCCACCTCGAAGCAGATGTAACCCCTTGCTGACTGATATCATGAAAAAAACTAACATTTGTGTTAGTTTCAGTCTAAACAAATAATTTTAATTTAGGTTTCGTCTCTGAAATGTTTTCATTTTTTATTATGTCCTCTAAGCTCCAGCTCTCGTCGGTTTGGTTGTGTACAGTTACCATGGATACAGGTGTCATTCCTGTCAATCGCAAGACACTGTTTACTTGTTCTTACACACACACACACATACACAGCGTCCATGTCACTCGGATTCAACAGACTGACGCTCCTGATACAGTTTACTGTGTGACTACTGACATGGTGATATGAAGATTCAGAAGTTTGACTGTCAACATTAATCCTAGCATTTACTCATTCATTCTGACAGCAACATGAAACATTACATCCACATCCTGATAATGTTACATCAGCTAACCTTTCTGGAAATGTCAGCATGCTGCCTGCATGTTTTGCTAGTTTGTCACAGCTTTTTTTTTTGCTGCTTCTTGTCTTAGTGGATGAATTTTGTGCATATATCTGTTTCTTCCATGAACATTAGACACCATTACTGAAAAAGAGTAGTGCAATGAGAGGCTGAGGAAACTGATCTAATCTACTAATCTAATCTACTAAACTACAGTGTGTGATAGTCTTGTTTCCTTCATTAAAAAATAGCTTGGAAACTAAAATGCTCTTAATAGTTTTCATTAACAAAATATATATTGGAGAACAAATGTTACACTAACTGAGTAGCTACAGACATACATACTGTATACATATGTATACTGTAAAGGAATATTAATATTATATACACTATATATATCATAGGGACATTAGAAAGTAGACTGCACACAAGAAAATAAATTGCATTACTGGAAAGTCACTAACCCTATCAGATATTATATTATATAATAGATATAATATTATACAGTACACATTTATACATTTCTTTTTTGTGTTTTGGATTGGTTCGTTGTGTTTCTGCAATTTTACAGTATAATAGTCCTGAATAATAAACCACATCTGCTTCTGCCTTTATGAACCATATTTGGCATAATTAATAACAAATTTACGTCATTTTTATTCACACAGAACTTGAATTGGTTAAATAAGCCACTTATTAAAATGAGACACTTAGATGGTGTAGCAGACACATTTTGTTGGGAAGGTTTCCCTAAGTAATACTACTAATAATATTTATGTATTAATCCAAGGAAAAGAGGCTGATTATCTTTCAAGCATTTTCTCATAAAAGTAATATTACTAAAGTAAAACTAAAGGCAGAATACAGTATTTATGTAGCTTGTCCATTAGTCACATTCTCACTCTGTCTTGTCAGACTCTTGGAAGTGGTCGAAAAGATTTTTTTCTAACATCTTTCATCTCCTCAATCTTTCTGTAGTAAAGATGCTGGAAGATGTTTTTGTTTTCCAAAAGAGCTGTCAAAAACTCTCGTAGGTTAAGCCAGGCTAACAAAACTATGGCAGTAAAAGCAACGTTAAGGATACAAAGAACCCATGATGCAACACTCTGTAGGAGCTGATGATACACCAGTACTCTTTCCATTCAAAAAGATCAAATTGTGAGCACATAATGAATTGTCTTCTTCTGGAATACAATACAACCCCCACTTTTTCCTACAATTATCAGAAAAAACATCATCTTATAGGCTCATTAATATGTCTGGAGGCTGGTGGCTCTCAGTGGTGAACTGAAATTTGACAGATAAACTTTTGCATGTTAAACTGTAATGAGGTTCATGATATCATAGCTGAGATGGCTGGTGGAGTTTGTAACTAGCTCCACGTTTTCATTCTTGATACCACCAACGTTCCATCTGTCCCATTCGTCTCCCCTCTTAACCTCTTCTTTTTTGTTTCCAGGAGTCTACAGCTTTGGCCTCTTCACCGTTGACATCTTTGTCAACGCAGGCCAGGTTGTGACAGGGAACCTGGCTCCCTACTTCCTGACGGTCTGTAAGCCAAACTACACAGCACTGGGCTGCCAGCAAACCTTGCGCTACATCAGCCACCAGGAGGCCTGCACAGGAAACCAGGACGACATCCTGCGTGCCCGCAAGACCTTCCCATCCAAGGAGGCCGCACTCAGTGTCTACGCTGCACTCTACCTGGCAGTGAGTTCTTTTCAATTTACTGCTTTCAATGTATACAGTGTAGGTCAAATGAAAAATACTCATATTAATTTATGTTTCTGTATGAATTCTTAAAAACATTTTTAGTTCACATTTTTAAAGTTTATTTGCTGAAGCTTTGCTGCTGCTCACAGTTGTAGGCTGTACGTTTAAATAGCTTTATTAATGGTTTATTCTGGTTTATTACAACTTCAGTGTTGTATTCATAGTTTGGTCCATTTTGTATCAGTAATATTAACATTGTACTAACCAGGTTAACTACTGGGATCTGGCAACATGGTAACATCAGTTGAAATAAGTCAGACGTGTCAAGAAACATAAGCAGACAGGTTGGCCAAACTTATCTGGAAGAGAATACAAAGGTGCACAGTAAACATCCATCGCAGGTTAAAGACAAAAATATAGTAGTTTAGATAATCTGGATTAACTTATTTCCGACACGTCTGATCATTTGACTGCTTGAAAGCAGTTAGCAGCTATTACTTGCTTTATAAATTTATTATAATTACTTGATTGATATAAATAAAGCTAAAACTTTTAAACTAAGATATAAGTTGTAATAAACAGGAATTACATTTAAGGTTTCAATATCCAAACTCAGTACTGCTGCCACAACAGCCACATAAAGAGGAATCATTACTTGGTCTCCACAAAGTCAAAGACTTTGCCTCTGGCCTTTAAACATCTGCATTGTATCCTTTTCATTCATAATGTGACATCCATGTGCCTTAGAATTATTTTATCTTAGCTGAACTTTAAGGCCAGTATAGACCAAAGATACACAATACTTTGGTTGATAATACGAAACAGTATTAGAAGGTTGCAGTGGTGTGAACCAGCCTGTCTAAGCTCGACTCAAGCCGACAACTAATCGCCAGAAGTTGGTTTTAGAATGTAAGGCATGTCACCAGTTTCAACAGCCAATCAGCAATTACAAACACTCAGGTTGTTAAAGCTTTCTCATCAGTTAAGTATGGCCTACTTTCTTTATTACACTGATTATTAATACAGTAATGAAATAATGCACTACATGACTATTGGAAAAATAGAGTAGCCTACAGTTGTTGAGGCAAAGTCAGGAGGATACTTAATTTTTGTTTAATTGTTGAATTTGAATCCTCTTTTCTCTTGTAAAACACTCATGTAACTTTTATCTATGGACTGTAGCTTACCTGTCGCCAAGAAGCACAGCATTGTCAACCATTCCCCTGGTGAAATGCTCTCTCGGTAGTGTTTTCTCTGCTGATTAGACACGAGTCCTCTAAATGGGGAGATCTCCTGTCCCAAGTTCACAGGATACATTTACATAAGCCCCCTGGGTATTCAGCACCCATGGACGGCTCCAAATTCTCCACCCTCTCGGTTTTTAATGTTTTTGCATTTTCATCAACACTAAAAATGCAAGTGTAGCAAGTAACTCGCTATCATTATCATCATTCATATTTTTAGACAAATGTTATCCAGTTTTAAAAAACACCTGAAATGTTGGAAGAGTCGTTGCTATGGAAACGACAGGCCATATAATCTAGTCGCAATGGTGTAAACTGACAGGTCGGCTCGTCTCATCCCAAATCTTTGGTCTGAACTGGTCTTTATACTTCACCTAAGGAATCTCTACACATTTATCTAAAGACATTGGAATTTAAACAAATATGAATGCCAAAATAACTTTCATTCAATTCAATGTTATTTATATAACGCCATATCATAACAAATTTATCTCTAGCAGTCTTTCGCATGGAGCAGGTCAAGACCAACTCTTATATTTATAGAGACCTAACATTCCACCATGAGCAGCACCAGGATAGAGTGGCAGGAAAAACTCCCTTTTAACAGGTAGAAATCTCGAGTAGCACCAGGCTCTAGGTGGGCGCTCATCTGCATCGACTGGTTGGGTTGGAAGATCAAAAGTTGATCTAATGTCTGTGTGCTAAGTAAAGAGCTGGAGCTAGGAGGCGATAAGCTTAGTTTAGCATAAAGAATGAAAACATGGGGAAACAGCTAACCTGGCTCTGTCCAAAGTTCAAAATACACCTAGAGTCATGTTCAATTCAATTCAATTTTATTTATGTAGCGCCATATCATAACAAAGTTATCTCAGGGCACTCTATGGAGCAGGTTGAGAACAACTTCCACACATACAAAGACCCAACGTTCCCACAATGAGCAGCACTAGGCGACAATGGCAAGGAAAAACTCCCTTTCAATTGAATTCAATTCAATTTTAATTATATAGCGCCATATCATAACAAAGTTATCTCAGGGCACTCTATGGAGCAGGTTGAAAACATCTTCCACACATACAAAGACCCAACGTTCCCACAATGAGCAGCACTAGGCGACAATGGCAAGGAAAAACTCCCTTTTAAAAGGTAGAAACCTCGAGCAGAACCAGGCTCTAGGTGAGCGCTCATCTGCCTCGACCGGTTGGGTTGATCACCCTGATGTTGCCAATCA
>JAVQJL010041829.1:0-12300 GCA_036024295.1 Nannoperca obscura
CATGGTGTCCCAGTGGAGAGAAATGCTGGAAAACATCCGTAATTTTCACCGCGGGATCCCATGTAATTGAGTCATTTAAAATACAGATACAGAGCTGAATCAAAGCAAAGTGGCTTGTAGACGAGGAGGAGGAGGAGGTAAAGTAAAGTAAAATGGTAGAGGTAAAAACAAGGAGGTAGAAGTATGTCTCCCATTACTGGACAAAGCTGGTCTGTTTATCCTTTTCATCTGTCAATCTTCTCTTTCAAGACAGGATGTTACCTGTCAGAGATTTTTGTTTGTTTGTCCTTTACGTTGCTCTGTCACCCCCCTATAATACTTCTGCTTCCTGTTTTCTTTATTCGCTCCCTCTCAAACTTTTACATTTGTATTTTCTTGCAGTAAATGCACTTTTTTATTTTTCCTCTCTCTCCTGTTTTTATTTCAGTCTTTGGTTCAGTCTATCGGATGGTTGACATTTTATAATTTGCTTCTGAATGTGCACTTTGTTTTGTTTTATATTATATATATTTATTTTGTATTCCACAGACAGAGATTCAAAATGAGTTAGCGACGTTTTAAGGTGTATATTTCTCACCACATATTTGAGTGTAGCTAGAACAATATATTGGAAAGCAGTGTACCAACCATGTGTGACTAGTGGTTGTGCACATAGTTTAGTTTAAGTTTAGTCTTAAGTTTAGTCTCTTTAGTCGATGCTGTAACTTAATAACTTGATTTATACAGCACTTTTCTAAACAGCATTACAAAGTGTGTAAATGGGAAACCCACCAGTTTTACACATCAAAGGCTGTTTGTGATGTGAAAAAAAGGTTGTACAAAGCCACTTGTGGTGTCGCTTGTGATGTCACTTGAGGCAGTGTCGGTGTGGACAAAGAACTACAAGTTAGAAAATGAGAAAAATCAGGGGATATTAAGAAGCAGTGAGCTCTGCTACCTCTGTAGCTCGCTCCTAATATCTGCTTGAGCTAGCGGTTTAAGGCTACATTTGTCGCTAACAGCATTGCGCACCTCAATCTTCGACCAAACCAACTTTTTTTCCTATCTATTATATGTTTGATGATGTTATTGGAGTGTAATGCTAAATTGAAGTCCTTTTTAACTGTGAAATAGATCAAATATGCTAAAATAGTGAGACTACCAGAATAAAATAATACAACAGGAAACAGGAAAAGCTTAAAGGTGAGATTCTTTAAATTATTTAAAAGATGCTACTAATTTGATTTGTATTTTTTTCAACGTGTAATTCAAATATGACATTAAGTATTCATTTGTTAGAGCTACTACATTTTTATTCACTGCTTTCCTCTGCGTGAACATTGTCCTCCTGAATGAAAGCTGTGCTGGGATACCTCAGAGGTCTCTGGTTGAAACACTATCCGTTTCTTGTATCCTGCCTTTGGAAATTTACGCCCATAGCAGAACCGTGGCAATTATAAAGCAATTACAGTTTCATATGGCCGGTTCTTTTGAGATTGAGGAGGAGAAAGGAGGAGGTAAAAGCTCCGTAGGTAAAAAGAGTAAGTGTGCCAATATCGATGTTCCTTTTTTCTAAAGGCTTGAATGTCCAGCTGGGCATGTTTTCCACTTGCCTGACCACAAAAACATCACATTTTCACTTTAACGAAATGTAAATTAAATGAAAAATGGATCAATTACTCACCAGGCGTTAATGATTTTTTGAACTTTTAATTCTTGAGGGCCCAAGTGTTTTGCATGCTCCCACGCACTCTGCTAACTCTAGCCCCACAGTTTTTACAACAGTTAACCTTAGGAGCAAGAGTCTATTCTCTGCAAGACAATTACAGGGAGGGAGCTGTGTTTATGTGTGATACTTGATCAGCCTGCAATGGTAACCACAGCTCCACACACACACACACACACACACGCTTACTTGGTCTACACTGACTGAATTCCCACTGTTTGATTAGCAGGACACCACAGACCCACACCTGCTTTAACTGCCTATACTTTCTAGGCTGTTTGACCAGATGGGGGATCTATGTATGCATCATCTGGCTGTATATGACGACCACCACCTGATTTATGCTTTGATACCAGAGCTCTGAAATCATTTCCCAGCCGCCTTGACAGCACATGGCAGCAATATGTTAGGGCCGGGGCCAGGGTCATACTTCAGTCATGCTAAATTGGAGGTCTTCATTTAGAGATGCTGGTCTGGGAACAGCCTTCAGCTCCCGCTTCATTTCTCTGCTTCTTTTTTGGAGGTGATAACATGCCCAGGGGCTGACAAGGAAGGGAAATGGGTATCTGCACGGATGTCTGTAAGACACGGCACGCCAATCTGCTTGTCTCAAATTCTAAGTCAATCATCCCTATTCAAGCAGCTACATGAGCACGTTGCATGTAAGTAACCATAGAGGGAAACTGTGATATGTGATAAGTGTTAAGAAACAGTACATATATTAACACATGTATTTTAAGCTCCCGGCTAGTGTATTTCCTCTTATGCTGTTAACTTTCATGTCCTAAAATCACATTTTTGAACGTAAGAGATGTTAAATTTAAGTCTTTAATATCACCAGTCTACATCATTAAGAAAATGATCCTAATGTTTTGGTCCCAAAGAACAGCTCAGAAACAAACACTTAAATAACTCTCAACATTTTCAAACTCTACTGGACCACACATTCAGTTTCGTCTTTACTGGTCGACCTTTCTCATTGAGGTTTGGCTACAATTTATGGAGCAGGAACTGTTTTGCATAAACAGTTTGGAAATTT
Source organism: Nannoperca obscura (assembly GCA_036024295.1). Lineage (NCBI taxonomy): Eukaryota > Metazoa > Chordata > Actinopteri > Centrarchiformes > Percichthyidae > Nannoperca > Nannoperca obscura. The sequence goes on from JAVQJL010041829.1 coordinate 2,745, forward strand.
GAAGCAATTTTACTTTCTTCTGTCTGGCTGCTGGCATTTTCCAGATGTGCAACAATAGATGTTTCCACATGTTCAACGAGGGAAAAAACAATATTCCTCAGTGTTCGTTTTATTGGGTCAGATGGGAATTTGGGGGATTTTGACATGATAGTTTGCAGTGTTAGTACTATAAAAAGCAAACTTTTCAAACACCTATGGTATGAGCCATCAGTAAATCCAGAAATAAAGTTAGTCTGAAGATGAACAGATTAAAGAAACAGAACATATTAGGGTACATGAGGGAGCAAGGTGGCACAGTGCAGACGTCTGTGGCACAGAGTCTGTCATAGAGTCCTAGAGCAAGGCATGCTTCTGTTCTGTATCTGACCTCCTTGAGATGCAACGAAAGGTAAAATGGAGAATTTCTCAGTCAATATACATATATTGACATACATATACACAGCTTATAGGTAATGTGTATGTAACTAAAGCTACACTATAATACAAGAGCCCTATATAAATTATGATTATTATTAGAGAGATGTTTATTCAGCTTGTAGTTGAATTGTATTGCATTACATAAATGTCAAACATTCTGTGATTCCAGCTTTTCCAATGTAAGGATTAGCTTAACATAGTAAGTTGAATATCTTTGGGCCAAACAAAACATTTATAGATTTTACCTTGAAAACTATGGCAAACATTTTCACAATTTTATTGATTGATTGAAAATAACTAAAATCAAACACTAAATTATATGTAGATCTACGAATTATTATTATTATTATTAATATACTGCATAGGTTTGATATAGTCTGTTCAATTCAGATTGTATTTAAATAGCACCATATATCATTCAAATAAACATCAGAAATGACGACATGTTTAAAATATAATTTACAATATTTATGTAATTTTTTTTTTGTTGTAACATTTTGTATGTTACAAAAATATCCTCTAGTTGTGGGAAATGTGTTTTCCTTATCCTGTATGTGGTCTTCGATCAACTCGCGAGATCATGTGGCTCGCGGAGCTTTGGCTTGGCACGTGTGCTGTTCTTTTTTTCCTTTTTTTTTTTTTAAGTGTGGCTCTCAGCTGCCGAGGCGGATGATGATGATGGCGGAGCTGGTTCAGGGACAGGCCTCGGTGGCTCAGCCTGGAACGAAAGATGACTTCGCAGACACGATACGCCGGGTCCGACAGGTAAAATGCTCTTCAGCGGACAGAAATGTAGTGCTATCGGACCGCAAGCTGCGTGTTTGCATGTGGAGCAGGGCAGGAATTTAGTCGGGGCACCCCGGACCCCCTACTACAAACACTCCTCATGCACCCAGCGAGCTAGCAAGCTAACGTTAAATAGCCGAGGCAGCATAGCTGAGAGGACAGATTAGAGTTTACACGGGACAGAAGACGCGTTAACCTACGGTGTCAAAACTGTCAAAACGACGAGGCAAGTCTCGTCTAACGCAAAACACGAAGGCCTCTTAAAATGTCGAAGTTTGGGCAACTTTAGTAAGTTAAGCCGACACACTGCAACCTGTTGTCAAGTCACAGAAGTTGCAATTAGCTTAGCATGCTAACTTACTATGACAAGTTGGATACCCTGCAGCTTGACCGACAACGTGACGAAAGCTAATATTTAGTTTAGACGTGAAGCCTGAACAACCGGACTGCCTGACACGCTGTCAGAAAGTTAGCTTGCTAGTTTTGAAGTCCCAAGTTAGCTTATGCATAATTGCTTAATGCCCCAGTTAAACAGACACGCTGAGAGTTCAGTCAGTAACCACATGTACTAACGTTTTAACCCCCCATTTCCCCATTTTTACCACAATGAGAAGCCTGTATTTAAAACGTGTAGCCTATCGTGCACATTATAGTAAGTCTGAGTAAGCTAGCTGAGCTGGTGCTAGCTTGCTAGCTAGCGTGTGTGGTACTATGTGTCCTAACAGGCAGCGTTGGAGTAAGGCCATGTAATCTAACGTCATCTGTTCAAATAAGCCCCCCTCCACTCTTCCTGTTGAGCACACTTGGATTTTTCCATTGCTGCCTGGAAAATACATAAAAAAATACATAATAATTTAAAAAACATCCTGCATTTCACCGCTCCCCTGGTCAATATTGCTTAGTTTCAGATTGTAGCAGAGATGGGCACTGTAGTTGCCCTTAAGCTGGTCAAAAGTAAACCACCAACTGCAGTTAATAGTATGTAAATTGGCCTTTAGTCAAATGGCTTCCAGCTGAGCTTTCCCACGTGTAGATTATAATGTAGGTATGAACAAATGGTGTGTCCCTGCATATATTATTCCCATAATATTTATAAGAACATGTGCCCAAATATCTTGTATAACAGATATTTAATATACATTACCAGTAAATGTGAAAATGTAGGTACATTTGAATACACCCAGATAAAAACATGACATGTTAAGTACACGTCACTGTACATAAATGTGTCATGATGCTTATAAAGCACCCCCATAAACCTTTTCTCCACTTTCCCACATGTACGTATGTATGCTGACACCTTGTTGTTCACAACATCTCAGATTCGCCCAAGCAGAAAGCTGCCACCAACGGAGGAACATTTCACATGAGCGGTAACAAATAGAATCAGATTTGTTGCCACGTAGGTTTTCACATACAAGGAATTTGCCTTGGTATATTGGTGCATAACAAACATTGTAAGTAGAAAATATAAAGAAAGAGATAAAACGAGTACTGTAAGTCAGGAAGCATGAATTGAAAATGAACAATTATAAAAATAGTAAAATATGTTCAATAGGCCTTTTTATAAATTAAGGCCGATAGAAGGGATTTGATTGTGGGCACGTGTCATTAATTGCAGAAGGCCATAGGCAGACACTGGTGTTAATAATCAAAGATACAAATTAGAATAAATTCCATTAACCCATATAAAAAGCAATTTACATCTGCCATATTTTCTTTGTGGCTGGTTTATAAATGGTTGTTTTGGGTGTTTCAGTGAGTTAATGTGACTATGTATTTTATAGAAAAGGGAAGTAATCCTTTTTGCTGTGTTATCATATGACATCGATGTGGCATGAGTCTGAGATGGGAAGTGGTGGTCTTGTTCTAATGCTTCTTGATATTGGTGTGTGTAGTGTTCCCACAGATGCAGTTATAGCTGTCACCTGCTTCTCCTTACTTACTCAAGGAGCAGCCATGAAAGTGGCTGACATTCCAATTGCAGTTTTTTGGGGGGACTATTTTATTAAACTGTTATCAGAGCAAACAAAAGCAAAGCTCACAATTGTCTGAAGGTCCATTAGCTAATTTGCCTAAATCACCTGATGTTGACCTCTAGTAGTTCTCTTATTTGCCAATAATTGGTTATATGTTTTTTAAAATATCCAGTGTTTCAGTGTCACAAAATGTACCCATCTTGATCTTAAACATAACCATTAACATTAACCAACTGTAAACAGAGAAAAACCTCATTGAGTTCATTTAAGTCAGTCATGAATAGTGTAGTAGTGTATTACTGAAGCAATAGTGCCTCATTGCCCAATGGACGAGGTGTTCTTCTTGGACCCTAAATATAAACTGCACATGTGACCACATGTCACATGATTCTATTTCTTATTTTTAGACAAATTATACATTTAAGTGCATATTTTAAGGCTTAGTGTGAAACCTGACTGACTAGTTACTATTGAGTCTTTTTTGTTGGTTTTCTTTTTACATCTTCACACTGCAAAGTTTGCATTCAAGAAGTTAGTTGGTCTTGGAGGCCAGTCCAGTGCACAGTGGTGTTTACCCAGAGGCCTCAGTGGACATTAAGGGGTTTCTGTAGGATAAACAGTTTGCCACAAATCCACCAGACTGCATTGGCATTTGTATTTATACTGTGTTAGTGACCCAAAACAAGTTCTTTATGCCTAAGACTACATCTACACTAAACAATTTTAAAATGACCAAAAACAAACACCCACAATAGCATTTAGGTAATTAGGTAATTTTCTCTCTGCCCACAATGAAACACCTGAACAACAGAAAAATGGCTAAATCTCTTCTTCTTTGTCCCCTTTTCAGTTGACAAATAACGAAACTGCACATCACAGCCAACATCTGGTAAGGAGTGGGACATTCAAACACCTGGTTAGTCTCTTGAGTCTCAGCCGTTTAACCCTCCGTTTATCTCGCTCCTGCTCTTTGTGGGATGATTCTTTACTTTGTTTTTAATGCAGCCGAAGTCACGATTTAGTGGTTTAAATGTAAAGTTGTCTGTTTGAGAAGAATATATACAGTATGTTGTCAGACAAGTGAAGTCAAACAGTGATTTGGTCGTTCTCAAGCTGCTGCCCTTTGGTGCTGATAAAGTCATCATTTTACAACAGCAATGTTGCCTGACAAGATCAACATAAATACAGGTTAATGGCAAAAACTGCGCACTGTGTTTCGGCCGTATTGACATTTAATATGGTTGATCACAGTGAATGTTAGAGGCGACAGGATGTTCATCTTCACCTTAATGCCACACAGCTCTGTTTTTCCCCGTACACACTAAAACACAAAGCTGGCATTTTAAGATGTATCCACAGTGGAGATTTGTTTTGAGAAAGCTTAGTTTTTGGTTGACAAAAAGACGCCTGCTTACTGAGGGTGGAGGGCTGACGGGCAGAGAAAAAGATGTTTTAAAATGGAACATGTTGCATGCGTCAGTGTTACTGATAAACTTAGTGTCTGCTGAAAGAAGTAACATCCTATGTTTGGAATATTTGCATCTCACTCAACAAGCAATTAATACGTGTACATTTAAGTCATGTTGCAGCAGCAACTGGACCAACACTAGCCTCTTTGACTTGTAACAAGATCATTTATTTTCTGAACGAGCCGGGGAACTAAACTCTGTCAACACACAGACTGTCAAAACCATGACAACCATTATGAACGCAGCTGATGAGACAGGCAGGTGTTTGCTTCTCAGGTGTCTGCCCAGCTGTAGTGACACAAAACTAACAGACACATTGATTTCACTCAAAGTTTAAGCATCAGGACTTACTTCATGAGAAATGCTTTCAGGCTGCTTGACATATGGAGCTACAGCACAGTCACGGAAAGCAGCAACTTCACACCCACTTCCTTTTCTGGCTCCTTATTTCCACTGCACCCCTCTCTCTTCCACTGGTGAGCTCTGAAGTAGATAATCAACCCCCGAAGGTGATGGTAGACTCTAATTGCCGTCACTATATTTTCATATTGTGAAAAAAATTCCAGTCAAGCACAGATGTCAATTTAGTGTAATTTTGTGAAATGCTATACTTTTGTATGGAAGGAGAGGTGGCAGATTAACTGGGAGTGGAAAATGCTGTTGGCGCTTTCAAGCAGCGTAACTGAAGATTTAAAATGTCCATCACAGCAGAACGCAAGCACCTACTTTAGGTGAGCAAGAGGATGATTTTCAAAATAGACATATATTGGTTTTTAGCTAAGCTGTAATGCAAAGAAGTGCACTCTAATTGAAGTTGTATGCGGGGGATGGACAATTTCCATCACTACAGGAGAAACAAGTAGAGAAATGTTTGTCTGGCCAAAGGCTGGAATCAAATATGTAATACTGTTCTTGTTGACTTATTCTTTGATCGGATGGTTCTCAATTTAAATTACATATTCAGCCTATTTTATTTACTGTAGACAAACTACTTGTACAGCTGCTTGTGACAATATTTAAAATTTGATGAACCGTGGTTCAAAAAAGTTAAGGTTTCAAAGTAAGAATTGTACCGAAACTCTCATGTCAATCTGAACTAGTATGTTAAAACATTTCAGAAACCTTAACATTTAAATACAGTTTAATATAAAACAAAAACTATAGCTCATAAAATTACCATTAAATTGAACCATTCTGAGCGAAATCCCCCAGATTAAACAATTAAATGAGGCAATTAAAATAGTGTTAAGAACTTGTAATTTCTATTTTTTTTCTACCTTTCTACATCTACTTACCCACACTACTCTGGGGGACGCTTGATGCTTGAATGAGTTGGAAACTTTAATTTTTTAAATAATTGTAGGTTGCTCTCATACCTGTTGTAGCCAGGCAACACATCTACTGGCAGATCCAGCCCATTGAGATACTGCCGTGTGCTGTGATGATCTGTATCATTTGTCAGTGAAAGCATAAAAACGTTGGGTTAGTCAGTGACTGCTGGCGCGTGACAGATGTTTCAAGGAAAACACCAGCGTCGGTAGTCTCAACAAGAACTGTAGCAGACTTGCTTCAAGCTGCTGTAATGTTGTACAACGTGCAGTTTTTAGCTGCTGTCAGAAAGATAACTCTCTCCACAACAGATGGCTCTGTCAAGTCCCAGCTTCACAGCAAACGTGACGTGATGCTTTTAAGAAAGCAAGAATAAAGAGTGTGTCACGCGTATCATGAAGGGTTGTCATAGATGTTGTTGACAATATCACACATTTTACCTTTTTTATTTTTTATTTTTTATTTTTTTAAGATATGTTTTCCACCTGTCTTGTTGTTGTGTGTCTGCAGATGGCAGCCAAGATGGGAGGAGACCAAATGCCCAACATGAACAGTTCCTCACCGGTCCTAGACCCGTCCCTCTATGGCTTTGGAGGCCAAAAACGTTCACTAGACAATGGAGGTAATCCTTCAGTACACACATCATACATACCATGAGTGCATGTTCAAACTCTTCTGATATGTATGTTGATAGACATTCACAACCATACTGTTGTTTTTCTCCTGCATAACATGTATGTGGACTCCTTCATGAAACCATCCTGCTATATGCTCTAAGTGGCCGTCTTCTGCCTGGACAAACTGCGTGTTTCTGTTCCGACCACCCTATAAAGTTTAGCCTACAAATAGGACTGAACTGCCATTTCGTTTCACTCAATTATCCAAGGGTTGTTATTTTTCCCTAAACAATCAGTAGCGAGACATATCCCGCAACGTCTTTTTCGATAGACACAAAAGCTGCAGTAGTGGTTGCTTTCATCATGATTGAGGAAATTAATTTGTTTTTCTAGATCGCCCGACGCTCTTTCTGAACTTTATTATTCAGGTATGTCAGGACCAGTGCTGCCCAAACAATTCTCACGCCAAAACAATGACCGCAATAGAGGTGAACAGGCAAGCGTGCCTACCATTGGTTATGTACTGTAACCCCAAACGTTATTTCCCCAATAACCCTGGGCTTACATCTATTTTGTAATGGTGGCAGTGAGGACAGTAATGTTCTGCATAGTCTCTAGACTATGATAGTCTCTCAAATAACGTTACTGAATGTAAACACACATTATTTAGATATTTATTACTTGATGTAATTACAGCTCTATAAATGGGTATCCTGCATTTCTATGTGAGACCAAATAAAAGGAATTGACATAAGTCACATTCTGAACATAATTTCTTTTCATACACGGATTTATGACCAGGCTCACACTGAACAGCCCTAAGGTTAAATCTATTGATATGGGGGGGGGTTAAAATAGGTTTCTCAAAGTTATCACAGCATCAGTTATTTTATCTTGACAATCGTTTGGTAAATACTGTTCTTGTTCCAAAATAATATAGCAGGAATGTGCACATTGAAGTATTGGATTTGCCACCAAAGTGCGTTGCAGTCAGGTTCAACTTTCAACAATCAATCTTTTGAACACTGCTCATCTCACAATTTATTTATCTTATCATACTTAATCACAGAAATAAAATCAGTGAAATGTGCATAAATGTAATGAAACACAATGATTAGAAATGTTTAGCTTGTGACAATGTTTCTTCAGTGAGCGCAGTTTGTCAACCCAAATGGGGCCATGTAGGAGAACCACTGTGAAGTGAGAGCCGTGCTTTTGTATTTTCCTGTTTGTGTGGAGTATTGGGTATCTGACACTGCAGTTTGGTGTCATTTTATCTCACTGTGCCTTGCTCGCATAACAAAGATTTCCTCCATTTCGTTCTCATGAAGTGGAAACACGAGTCATTTATCCCGTCCTCCTCTTATCTTGTCAGAGTTTGTATGATAGTTCAGCCCTGAATGCATGGATAGATAAATTGTATGCAATTCTGGTTTAGGTTTGTTTGACGCACTGTTATTGTTTGCAACAGTTTGTCCTCAGTTTTTCTCAGTCAAGGTTGTACCACAGTATGGGGGGGGAAATACCAGAAATGGTATCTGCGTAGCACTGCAGTTAGCTCTCAGCATTTAATTATGTAAGTACTCAAATGGGCATTCACATTTTCTCTTGCAGTCTTGTCCTTGTATGAATTCGGTACACCTCCCTGTTTTATATTCATAGCTGTTCCATTCTCAAGCGTTAACCCCGGTGCATTTCCAGAAGAAGTGAAATCAGTGCAAACGACCATAAAATTGATTGAAGCCGCTAGATATCAACTCAGGTGTTCACGTCCATGGCAGCACATCCTCCAGTGACCCTGCAGGACCCTTGCTTGGTGCTACCTGTCAAAATTCAATTCGTGACCAGCAGCCACTGACCCGGCTGCTGCCTCTCTCTTTCTGATTGAAACACTCGCATGCCTGATTACCATGCCGGTGAAGCCCCCCCGCTGTGGGTCACGCACGAACACCAAGGATTGGCAGGACCATAACCATCTACTCTCGTCCCCTCCAGCCCTGACTCGTTCTTTTTCATTTTGCTGCTTTGTCAGCTATCACTTTAACAGATTTTTAAAATGTTTTTTTTTTTTTAACCCATAATCCCCAATTACCCCTCATATGTTAATTGGTTTTCTTTCCTCTCACTTGTCTCAGTAGGGAACCACCTCGGTGCAATGGCACATCAAAGGTGAGCAGAGCACACTCACATTTCAGTTTCTGTTCACTTCAATGCGCTTTGGTGAACGTGTTGCTTTCAAAGACATTGACTTTCTCCATGTGACCAAAGTGGGTTATGTTTTGGCTGGATTTTTAAAAAATAAGGCTACAGTTATCAATTATTTTTGATTAGCGGACTATTTTCTGCATCCATTGCATAATTGTTAGGTCTCCGAAAAAAACGTCAGTTGTAGTTTACAAGAGTTCAAGTTGACCCATTCAAATGACTTACTTTGTCCGACCAACAGTCCCAAACCAAATATATAAATTTTACAATGACAGAATACAAAACAAAGCTACAAACTTTTCCAAATTAGGTATACAATGAATCTGAATAATTGTAATTTCTAGAGCTGAAACGATAAGTGGATCATCTTCATTGTTTAAATCTCAATCTCAAAAATGTCAATATGCACAAGGTTTAGAGATGTTGATTTAGAGAATAGGGATCAGTCTAGTTTTAGATGTCTCTTGATTTTTCGTTATTGTTCATGTCGTAATCTCTCCCAGGGCTCTTGCGACAGAAGACTTCAAAGTGCCTGATAAGATGGTAGGATTCAGTAAGTAGCCCTTCAGTTCATTATAGTCAGTATGTTTGATGTGTAATCATCAGTATTGACAATCTACTCAGTTTTTGGGTCACTGCTCGGTGCACCCATCTAAATTCAAAAAGGCTTAAAACGGGCCCTCTCGTTCGGGGGGGGGGGGGGGGGGGGGGGGGGGGGGGGGGGGGGGGGGGGGGGGGGGGGGGGGGGGGGGGG
>JAVQJL010041832.1:0-24078 GCA_036024295.1 Nannoperca obscura
ACCGTCCTCCAGATTACCTGTCACTGTAAAGTGCTCTGATGTTAGCATGCTAACATTAGCGCTGTCAGTTAGCTAACAACAGCTCCACCTGCAGTTAGCAGCTGTAAATATTAATAACAGTTAATAACTAGTTATTGATCTGCAGCCTGGTTGAATTTAATGAAGATAAAACTACACTTGGTGAACGCTGACATTAGCACGATGCTAAGCTAACAGCAGAGCATCAGTTTGACTGCAGGAGCCTCCTGCAGGTTCAGCACAGTGAAACACAGGTAGCTGCAGACGGTGGATCTGGTGGGATCAACCTGAGTCCGACTCCTCCAAACACACTTCAAACCTCCTCCGATCACATCATCATCAGGCTGGACGACAGACGCTGCCGCCACTGTTTCAATATCATTATAGTTTAACATCACTTTAAAATGAGGAATTAACAATGAATCTCTCAGTTTGAACCAATCAAATGTCTGCTCACATTTTAATCAAATGCTTTGATTTGATTCAGTCTTTCCACACATGAAACACAGAAACAGCACGTTACACAGAGGATATAGATTATTATAAAGACTTCCTGGTTCAGTCAGCTTTGTTTGTTGCTGAAAAACGGAGTCAAAGTATAATGTCTATTATACATTATACGCATATATATATATATATATATATATATATATATATATATCTCAAGCAGCCCGTCGCTCAGCTCTGATTACAACATGTGACATTTAAAGAGATGAAAAGAGGAAGTTTCAACACGTGGCTTCTTAATAAAGTGCAACCTGCCCCCCCAGCAGTGATTTAACTCATATATATATATCTAACATGGTCCAGCAGCACTGAAGAGGAGGAAGAGGAGGGAGAACAAGAAAAACAAGATGATGAAGAGGAGTTTAGCTTCATACAACCTGAGAGGAAGCGTCCAGTCCGTCCTGCAGGATGAAGACAGAGACACTAAGCTGCGGTTTTAAATAGCTCTCTATCTCCGGCAGCTAAACCCGCTCCCAGCGGCTGACCCGGGACCAGCAGCTCCCAGCGGCTGACCGGGGACCAGCAGCTCTCAGCGGCTGATCCGGGACCAGCAGCTCCGAGGCTGACCCGGGACCAGCAGCTCGCAGCGGCTGACCCGGGACCAGCAGCTCTCAGCGGCTGATCCGGGACCAGCAGCTCGCAGCGGCTGACCCGGGACCAGAGGCTGACCCGGGACCAGCAGCTCCCAGCGGCTGACCCGGGACCAGCAGCTCCGAGGCTGACCCGGGACCAGAGGCTGACCCGGGACCAGCTTCAGGAGCAGTCTGGAGATGAATAGAGCCGCCGGCCCACTCCAACATCCCAGAATACTCCTCATTAACACTTCAAGGCCCCGGCGCTGCTGCATTATGGATCCAATTAAACCGCAGAGCGACAACAGGAAGCCGCATGTTAATGACACATTATACCGCACGCGACCCGGGGACAAGCGCCGCGCCAGTAACGGGACTCATTAAGGAGGTCGCGCGCATTCTGTCGGTGGCTGCGGCCGTTACCAGGGAGCTGCTGCCATGGCAACCAGCCCATCGATCCCATTGACATCTTAAGGTTTGTCACTTTTAACCTTTAATTAACCAGCAAAGACTCTCTGATCAAACATCAATACAATATCAATTAAACATCAATCAAACATCAATACAATATTAATTAAACATCAATCAAACATCAATCAAACATCAATACAATATCAATTAAACATCAATACAATATCAATTAAACATCAATTAAACATCAATCAAACATCAATACAATATCAATCAAACATCAATCAAACATCAATACAATATCAATTAAACATCAATTAAACATCAATACAATATCAATTAAACATCAATCAAACATCAATACAATATCAATTAAACATCAATCAAACATCAATTAAACATCAATACAATATCAATCAAACATCAATTCAATTCAATTCAGTTTTATTTATGTAACGTCATATCATAACAAAGTTATCTCAGGGCACTCAATCAAACATCAATCAAACATCAATCAAACATCAATCAAACATCAATACAATAGCATTCAGCCATTTAGTTTAAAGTCTAAATCTGAGGCATCCTGACTACATTTCCCACAATGCACCTGGACCATCTTTCACTAGCATGAGCGCCCCCTGATGACATCACGGTGACATCAGCAGTGTCACAGGTAAACATATAACAGGTAAACACGAGGAGTGAAGCAGCCAGATTATCTGCAAGAGGCTTAAAGGCTCAGCTGCTGGCTGGATGTCAGCGTCACTCAGCTGCAAAGTAACTAAGTACTTCCTGTTTACTTGAGTATTTCCACTACATTCACCTGACAGCTTCAGATAAGTCTATCAAATATAACAGCTACACATTAAACCAACCAAGTCAAATCACACACAGAGTCTAAAAGTGAAGCACCTCACACTCGTGGCCCGGGGCCCTCATCTGCTCTGTGATTGGCCCTCGCGTGCTGACATCATTAATGACACGACATGTTGCACTAAAAGCTGAAATTAGAGCTCAGTGACGAACAAAATGAAACAAAATAATTGTGTTAAAGTTACAATCAGTGGCGAAAAGAAGTACTTGACTCGGGTACTTGTACTTTACTCTGTACTTAAACTCGGGTACTTGTACTTTACTCTGTACTTGTACTCGGGTACTTGTACATGTCAGAGTACTTCTCCCGTCAACATGTGGACAAAAGACTGAGACGTTCAACCTGTCGTTCTGTCGACACGCTGCTGCCCGACCTGTTAAATACTTCATTCCTCCATATTGAATTCCCCTTAAATAATGTCAGCGTCTGGTTGCAGCGAGGCTGGATTACAAAGGGGGCCCCCAGACCGGGTCCCCTGACCGGGGGCTGCAGATCTGACTGGTGGTCCTGTGTTCACCACTAAAGACCACAGAGTGACGAGGATCTTCACATCCTGCAGACCAGGAACCCACCAGACCACGATCAATATAATCAAATATCAAACCACGATCAATATAATCAAATATAAAAACCCTGACCACTGATCAGGTCCTGGACCCCTGCGGGACCACAGTGTCTGCAGAGACCCTGACCCTGATCCTGATCCTGGAGCAGGTGTCAGGTTTCTGCAGACAAACAAACTAATCAGGAAACAGGAAACAGACTCCTGCTGCAGAACCTCACTTCCTGTCTGCACATCCAGCCCAGGGCCTCCTGAGGAGCTGCTGCATGATGGGATGTTACGGTGCCCCCCCCCTGCTGGTCGCAGCGGTAACTGCACCCAGAACCCTCCTCATCCTTTTTGCACAAACATCTCCTCATTTCACCTTTCACCTGTGGTGTTCCTGCCCACCTCCTCCATCACACCTCCTCCACCACAGCACCTCCTCCTCCATCACCTCCTCTCCTCCGCCTTCTCCTCCATCACACCTCCTCCATCACATCACCTCCTCTCCTCCTTCAACTTCTCCTCCATCACGTCCTCCGTCTAACGTTGTTCTGCTTTTTTCTTCGTCTCTCTGTGAGACCAACCCACAGAGAATCAGCTGCTCTTCCTGCTCCTCTTGTCTCCTCCTGCTCCTGCTGCTCCTTCTGTTCCTCCTGTCTTTCTGTTTTCTACCAGTCATCTTGCAGCATCTCCTCCTCCTCTTCCTCCTCCTGTCCCAGAACTTCTGTGTCCTGTACTGCTCCTGATCCTCCTCTTCTAGCTCCTTGTTCTCCTCCCGGTGCTCCGACTCGTGTTCTTCGTCTTGTTTTTCTTGCTCCTCCTTCTTTCCTGTCCACCTGGTCCTCCTCCTCCTCCTCCTCCTCCTCCTCCTCCTCCTCCTCCATGAGAGCCAGCGTTCCTCCTGGACCAGACTATTTATAGACACAGGGCAAGCTAGTGACAAAGATAGCCCAGGAAATGGGTCTGTGTAATCCCTGGGTCCACACACACACACACACACACGCACGCACGCACGCACACACACACACACACACACACACACACACTTATAGTCGACAGCTAGTGATGTGTAGCAGGTATCATGGTCACCATGGTTACCATCTTAGTTTAGCCTGTTAGCATGCTAAAATTAGCTCGTTAGCAGCAAACACTGATCAACGGACGACCTGCTGAACATCAGCCTCCTCGTCGTACCAACATCCGAACACATAAAACCTGTAGATCCTGACGTGGTCCTGACGAGGTCCTGACGAGGTCCTGACGAGGTCCTGACGAGGTCCTGACGTGGTCCTTATGTGGTCCTGATGAGGTCCTGACGAGGTCCTGACGAGGTGCTGACGAGGTCCTGACGTGGTCCTGACGTGGTCCTGACGTGGTCCTGACGAGGTCCTGACGAGGTCCTGACGAGGTCCTGACGAGGTCCTGACGTGGTCCTGACGAGGTCCTGACGAGGTCCTGACGTGGTCCTGACGTGGTCCTGACGTGGTCCTGACGAGGTCCTGACGAGGTCCTGACGAGGTCCTGACGAGGTCCTGATGTGGTCCTGACGAGGTCCTGACGAGGTCCTCAGTATCAGTATCCCCAAAGGTCTAGCTTTGAGCTGTTTAACAACCTACATGACACCTGTACGCTCCACACCTGGCCAGGTGTCGGCCTTCAGACGTGGTCACATGACATAGCGCAGGGGAGCGCTGGTTCTGCTCACAGGGCGCTGCAGGAATTCTTCATGCTGCTTCCTTGTCTCCTTCACCACAGGTGAGCAGGTGATGCCGTCCCACAATCCCTTGCAGCAGCAACATGTAAAGCGGCCAAGGCAGAATAACAAGTTCTCCTGATGAGAGACAGCGTCTGTGAGCTGCCTGAACCCACTCAGGTATCCAGATCCTTAATCAGTGATGTCATGTGATCATCTGTCAAAGGTGAAAGACCTGCTGTGACATCACGGAGGGGGCGTGGCCTGCGTCAGACTTAAGGAGATCAGTGAAACCGAAGACGACCAGCGGAGTCCATTACACCCGAACACCTGATCCCGACTAAACTTCTACTAAAGGTCTGTGTGTTCAGCTGTGTCTCCATGGCAACAACACATCCTCCCAGTGTTTAGTCAGAGTGTACGCAGGTACACCTGCACCTGATCAATCAAAGGATTCATTAAAGAAACGATCAAATCAGCGCAGATGTTCAAATGTCCAGATTTCATCTCAGATAAACACAGAAGACTTCAGATGTGATAAACATCGCTGTCACGGAAACAGAAAGTCTTTCTCTGGTATAACAAAGGAAAAGAAGAAGAAGCTGTAGTTTCCTTGGTGCTGTTACTTGTAGTTTTAATAATCAGGTGAGTCTTTATCAAGATGAATTAAACCTGCTGATGATTGACTTGTTTTATTGTGACACTTGATGAACAGATTTGTTGTTGGTGGAAACAGAGTGTTGCAAACCTTCAGTAACACAACGAGGAAGTCTCTCAGCTCAGTTCTTCATTCAGAAAATGTGCAGAAGAAGACAGAAAGCACCTGAAGTTTGTGTAGAAAAGGTAAAAGAATGAGGTTTGATATAAATATAATACAGATACAGATATAAATAAATATATATAGATACAGATATAATGTGATTATCTGTCACAGAGCTGCTCGGCCTGAATGTGGAGTGTTTAGTTTGACAGACAGCGAGCGTCCTGCAACACATTAAACACTATATTAACATTATTAGCTGCGTCTCAGGTTCACAGACTGAGTGTTCCAGTCACTTCCTGTTTGCTGTTTTTAGCCTCTGAAAAGAGAAGAAGAAGATCTGCAGCTGTGAGGCTCAGACCACAGAACTAACATCTGCATGCTAACAGTGACAAAGCTAACATGATGATTTTAGCGTGTTAGTACGCTAACATTAGCTGGTCACATGTTTCACATCACACACAGCGTCACACCTCAGGTGGACCATCAGGACTCACACACACATCAGCAACAACTTACAGCTACAAACTATATATTCTAAATTATATTATAAATAAAATGAAGTCAGACCACATCACTGCTCTTCTTAACAAACGCAGTGAGGCGTCCTCGACACACACACACACACACACACACACTGGATACACACACACACTGGAGTGTATCTACACACCGCCCTGCTGCCCCAGATTTTCACTACAGCGCCACAAGTGAATTCCTCCGCCACTGAAAATAGTCCCCAGCCAGTAACTGGTTCCTGGTCTCACCGCCTGTTAGCGCTCTACTTCATCCTGACAGCGCTGCTTGCTAATGGACTACATTTCCCAGAGTCCCTCTGTGCAGCACCGGACTGCTGACTGTGAGGACTGCAGACAAGTCCAGAGGAGCAGGAGGAGGATCATGAGCAGCAGGAGGAGCAGAATCAGGAGGATCAGGAGCAGCAGGAGGAGCAGCAGGAGGAGCAGCAGGAGGAGCAGCAGAAGGAGTAGCAGGAGCAGCAGGAGGAGCAGCAGGAGGAGCAGCAGAAGGAGCAGCAGGAGGAGCAGCAGGAGGAGCAGCAGGAGCAGCAGCAGGAGCAGCAGCAGGAGCAGCAGGAGGAGCAGCAGGAGCAGCAGGAGGAGCAGCAGGAGCAGCAGGAGGAGCAGCAGAAGGAGTAGCAGGAGCAGCAGCAGGAGCAGCAGAAGGAGCAGCAGGAGGAGCAGGAGGAGCAGCAGGAGGAGCAGCAGGAGGAGCAGCAGCACTGTTACTCTGTTGGGGATGAGGGTGGAGTTGTCGGTGAAGGACCCGTCCGGCTGCTGGACGCTGTGGATCAACCAGGACACCGACTCTGACAGAGACTGATGGCTCACAGAGAGCACCGGGTCCAGGGCAGACAGGGTCCTCACCACCAGGGCTGTCAGCCTGAGAGACAGACAGGCAGGGGGAGACAGAGAGAGACAGGTATCAGGCTGTCTGCCACAGTGTCGTGCTTTGTGTGACCACCAGATGGCAGCAGAGTGTCAGAAGTGAAGCTTCATGTTTCTGATGAGACCAACAACAGGTTCATACCTGCCCCCCCCCAGTCAGAACCACAGAACCTCAGCAGGTCTGGATATAAACCAGGACCTGGTCCAGTCCTACTTCTACAGTAACAGGACTTGTGGAGTTGTGTGTGTGTGTGAGTGAGTGAGTGAGTGAGTGAGTGAGTGAGTGAGTGAGTGAGTGAGTGAGTGAGTGAGTGAGTGAGTGAGTGAGTGAGTGAGTGACTGAGTGAGTGAGTGAGACCATGCAAGAACAGTGTTAGATCTTCACTGCAACCGTGAAAATAGACAGTGTGAGTAACCGTTGCTGCTCAGCTCATCTCAATGCTTTGGACTTCCTGTGGGTGACACGAGCTCAGAGGTGGCACATGTACTTCACAAACAGTGCAGACATATTCAGGCAGAATGTAGATTAATCACACCATAAGCATCAATGTACATAAACACGCACAAAGAGGCAGAGAAAGCATCTGTCTCTGCTGGTGCTGTGAGCTGCTGATTTCTCCTCAGGAGGACGTGTGCTGTGAGGACAGAAATTAAGTGACAATGCTGCATGTGTAACACATTACACAGGGTTCATCAGAATATAAGGCAAAACCAGATGAGACATGAAAAAATTCGAATGTACAAGCTAGAAACATGATGCAATCTAATATGGAGGAAACAAACAAATGTTTCATAAACGTCTCTGCTAAATTTAACTTTCATCTGCGAGGACATGTCTTCATCCCTGCGCTGTATTCCAATCCTGTGCAATGTCCTCATCCTGATTGCGGCAATGTCTCCTCAATTACTTGACTCTCTGTAGAAGATCTGTGTGAACAGGCTTTTTTATTTCTTACTTTTCCTCTTAATAGGACATGATGACTTGAAGTAAGGATTTCCATGTTGTGTGCAGGCAGAGGCAGGATGAGTAATATGCTGGTGCTTCAGTGTTTGCGTGACATATTATTGTGTGTGTGTGTAGGCTGGACAGTCCCACACCCACAGGCTTAGACAAAGGTTGGTGACTCATCAGAAAAACAAAGTGATATAGAGAAGGCATGGGACTGGATTAGTGGTAAGTCTACGAAGAGGAGATGGAAATGGGAAAGGATGGAGGGATGGAGGTCTACAGGGAGCCCAAACGTTTGCGCAGAGAGTAGAAGGAGGCAAAGAGGAGACATCTGCTTCCCCCTGAAGACTGTATCTGTGAGGGAAGGATGAAGTAAATAAAGAAGGGAGAGACCAAAAGGAGAGGCTAAGCAGCACCCACAGGGACTCTGAGGGAAGCAGCAAGGAGGAAGAGAGGAGACAGCTTGGAGGAACTCTGGAGACTAAAGACTCACAGACACAATTTCTTTTGGATGTGGGCAGGAGACCACGTTTGCTTGAGTAAATACTGAGACACCTGGTAGACTGTGTGTACGTGCACAATTACACACAACTGTGTTTACATAAACAGGAACCAGAGACTGCAGTGGCTGTGGGCCGCGAGCTGCTTCTGACTTCTTGGATTATGTCAGACTGCTTTGCAAATCACAGAACCAGAAAGGTACCTAGCTTAACTGTTTCTGCTGGGAATAACCAGATGATTAAACACACTGGCTGGGGAAAGTCTTCTTCGTACTTTCTGCGCTGTGGAGTCTGAACATCACGTAAAAAGGCACCCTGTGGAGTTTTGACCTCTCGTGGAGCTGTACTGTAAAGCAGAGTTTTGATGAGAGGATCTCTGAGGAAAATTGTGAAAACCAAGAGTTGGATGTAATTTACAAAAAGAAACAACAGGTTTTGAAAATGTTTTATGAAGTAGTGAATGAATTCAACATAAAGGCCTTAATTGATACATTATTTTAAAGTAATACAATACTCAGATGTCCATATGTAAGTTAAAGGGGTTATTGGTCCCTGCGATCATTCCTCATGTTCATGGCCCTGAAGTGATCCCTTCCCAATGTGGATGAGAGGGAGGAGGGATACTTATAGGACAAAAGTCAAACTTTATTTGGATTTTTGGTTTAATTTAGTCAAACACTTGAAGCCTCTAGCTTCAGCTGAACTTTCAAATGCATTATTGCAGAGAACAAGTTACACACAATGGGTTTTAGTGGCAGACGAATATATAAGACTAATGTGTTTTTGCAATGAAAAGAGTGCAATCAATATAAACAATTTACGTTGTTTACAATAAAATAAGTTTATATTCAACCAGTTTGACTGAGACTGAAAAAACCTAGTCAATGAATAAAAGCTGCACTGCACTGAAGAACAGGTACTTCCACTGTGAACAGACCAGTTTGGCTTGCAGGTCATTATGATTTTAATACCCATCATGCAACCACATCTGCAATTCAGTGAAGTCCTCTTTTCTTTATTTAAAACTTTCTTAAAGTTTGACATATGGTGGAAAAAATGTATCAATGGAAACCTGAATGGAATATCTTTATAACTGAGATGTACAATATAACTGTAATGCTGCTCTCTAATGATTGTTTTTCCAAAAGCACTCCAATACAATACAAAAAATACAGATTTTAGACTGCACTTGGAAGAACACAAAACTTAAACAACATAAATATGCAACTCCATGATCTAGTTGTTTATTTCACCTCTGCTATAAATATTAAAGCAGTATAGTGTTGAAAAACTGTAAAACAGATTTAGTAATACATTGATTGAGCACAAAATTGATTGACCCACTTTCTGTTCCTTCAGATGTTCTGTCAATCACATCACTTGTTACAGTTAGACACCCTGCAGGGATGGAAAATACAAATGTCCTTTAAGGATGAAATCTGACCTTCCCACACTTATTTTTTTCTACTACACTAACACACACACACAAAAAATGCAACAAAATGTATTCCAAACTGCGTGTTTCTGAGTCAAGTCAGTCCTGTTCGAGTGAGAGGTTGGCGCTGCACTTGAGAGAAGGTCCCAGCCTTTAGTGTTGAGGGGCAACGCCTCCCAAACGGGATGTGGAATATCTCCCCCAGTCTGCACACATCACTGCGTCACATGAATAACCCCGGCAGCTTCCTGCCAATGTCAGGGACACACAGGGCATAAAAAACACCCACAGCGACAGCAGGGAGAGGAACCAAGAGAGACACAAGGACACATTGGTGACAGATCTCTGATTTAACACAGACACATAAATATAGTTTTTAATGTTTTCCTGTGCATAAGTGCATAAGTATGTGCAGCTGACAGCGGGGCTGTGAGCTCAGCTCAACAGATCCAGAGCCATGCAGGCAGCTTCAATGAAATGTTAAATAATTGATTGTTGCCTGGCAATAAGAAAGTAGGAGCTGTGTGTGTGTGTGTGTGTGTGTGTGTGTGTGTGTGTGTGTGTGTGTGTGTGTGTGTAGTTCATAGTATATATGACTTTGGCTCAGGCAACACATTAATGAATTAATTAAGTAAAGGCTTCAGGGCTAAACCAAAACCTGTAGATGGGAGTAAATTAGCTAGGTTAGTTAATTAAATCCCAGCAATTATTCAGCACAGTCATAAAGTTAAATTGTTTAATTTTTAACTAAATGTAGAGAGGGGTGTATGTATGTAAGAGAGCCATATATTGTAGTGTTAGAGAAAGGAGGGGGATATTTATTTATTTATTTAATATTGACTAAAACAGAATTCGAATTGACACCGAGCTAAGATTTTGTTGTCATAATGTAGAGAATAAATTGGCCAATAAATGGTTGTATTGTGCTGGACGAAACATAAATGAAAAAACATACAATACATAAAACGTGGCCATAGCTCAAGGATAATATACAACAGCTGAGATTATCCATCATATAAAGCTTTTAGCTGTGAACAAGCTGAGGCAGCAAATGAAGGTGCAGGTGAAAATCAGTCACACATTTGTGCCTCAATAAAGCTGAGGTTGGCAGAAATGAAGTGAGCGAGATGAGCGGCTGCAGTGGAGGAGGAAGCAACATGCAGTGAGCTGCAGGAATGGTCAGATCATTGGAGCAACAGAATAAACAGCCTGAGTACCGAGCAAACTAAATTATATTTAATTATACGATGTCACTGTCATGTCAAAAACTTTTTGCCAACTGCTTTAACAGACTGGCAGCTCCAGGTCATCGTCATCCTTGTGTCTCTCTCTCTCACACACACACACACACACCCCACAAGTCTGAGAAGACAACTGTGGAGTTTATGTGTATTAAAAATGGCTGAGATTATTGCACAGCTATGAAAGACCATAAATAAGTAAGGTCTTGCTTTATCTTACTAACAATGCACAGATGGATGTTTCCAAGCAAAATTTAATCAAAAGGGTGGAGGCTTCATTTTAATTTTAATCTAAAATTTCCAAAACGCATGCCTGTATGGAGAGAGAATGGCACGCTGCTGAAATGACAACGAAATGCTTATTAGGTTTAAATTAGGTAGAGTCGCCTTTAATTGCTTCTTTCTTTACTTGACATGCACATTTTGCAGTGTATGCATGACACAATGGTTATTTGGCCCATGGCAACACAAGCCTCCATCGTCATTAAAGCAACAAGCTTGACATTCTGCTAAATGGGACTTTGAGCCGTGGAGTATTGCAGTAATTGAATGTTAAAAGTTAAGGTTGGCAGAAGAAAACAACTTTTACATTAAATGCAAATTAAGTGTTAATTATAGATTCATCTTCTTCCACATGCCTGTTTTGTTTCCTATAGTGCTCCTATACACCTACCTTTATGACCTCACATTTCTTTTTCAAATGATGTGAAATTGAGATGCTTGGCCTCTGCCAATGCAAATTCACACAAACCATCACTCTATTGTTATTTGCACCATCTGCTCTTGCTGATACACAAGGCATACAGGCCTTCCTATGAGATTTACACTCCACCTCTTCGGTTAAATACACACTCTATAATTACACTCGCCGTTTCTGTCCCCCAACAGACTACCTGCTGTCAAGAGATGGTGACGTAAAGTCAAGTAAATTAATTTTTTTATAGCTCAAAATCCTGCAAATGAAGAAACTGAATTCTTGTTCGCACACACTTTATTTTCAGTTTGGATCATAGACTGTATATAAACATGGACAACTTGACAGCTAGCCAGAAGTGAAGCCAAAACATCTCGATCGCCCCCTGGTGGTTAGCTGCAATATATGTCATAAATCCCACCTCTTCCATGTTAGCAGATGGGATATGGGCAAAACTGAAAAGTCAAACTACACATAAAAAACATTTGTCTGTCATTTTAAGTAGTTTTAGATTGTTTTAGTGTTTATTTGTCTTTGTTTGGTTTTAATTCGTCATTTGAAGCTATAAAAAGGGGATATCACATCATGATTGACAACTGTGAGTGTACTCGCGATTGGTTCAGGCAGGGTTACAGGTTTCATTATGTGCAATAGGAGGAAGTGGAGACGGGGTTAGGGTTAGTGGGAGGCACATATAGAAACGGTTGTAATCCCTACACCGTTCACTTGATTTGGATGTAAAGATTAAAGCTGAAATTAAAGCGTAAAGTCTGCAGTTTAAGCACATCTTGTTCGTTTCATTTCAAATCCATTGTGGTGGTGTATAGAGCCAAAAAGATAAGAATTGTGTCGATGTCCCAATATTTATGGACCATACTGTACATTTTGTTCTATTTTGATTCATATTCTTTGGATTATGACAATCAGTATATTTGTTTGTCTCATTTAAGAATGTTTTTTTAATCAATTATTAATAGTTAGTTAGTAGTTAGTAGTTATTGTAAGAAATAAGTTCATGGGAGCACATGTGCAGTCTTGCAGAATAGTAGTCTTGTTGTCTGTTTGGGCCCGAGCATGGGCTCCCATGTTCATCTCTGTATGCTGGCCTGGGTGCCACTGGGGCAGCAAATGAGCAATGTGAAGTCCAGCCAAGCGCTCGATCTACCGCCCACAACATCATGGTAGAGCAAGTCTGGGCACAAAGCCAGGACTCAAACAAAGTGCCTGGCTGTCACGGCCACCCTGTGTATGCGCTCCAGATCCAGTCTATAGGTGGGCTCTCTATCATGCTTTTAAGAGCGAGGATGTGAATAGACACGAGTGACATTTGGGGCGTGTGTGAGTTTGAGGTTGAATGTGTGTTTGGACTACTGGGACAACCTGTTGTGCATTTAGCAGTGAATGAATAAGGAGAAAGATAATGATTACTTTTTAGCTAATTTTGGGATTTAGAAGTTGGTGCCCTTTAAGTGTGTGTGTGTGCGTGTGTGTTCAGACAGAGCCATCTGTTCCAGTCTATAGATTTAATGTATTATACACTCTTACTGTCAACACTGGAGTCTTATGATATCCAGAAGTTAAATTATGTGCAGCCGTGCCAGTAAAACTAACAGAATTAAATTTAAAAGGTTGAACTTAGAGGGTGTATTCATGGATTTTAGCCAACTCTTTAACAATGGCTCTTTTATCCTCGGATAAATCTACATCACTTAAGTCCAAACAACGACTTTTTCAGAGAGAGAGAGTTCAGACAAACAGCCCATATTTACTCACCAGGCAGGAGCCTTTGGTCCCATCTTATCAGACGGTAATGACATAACTGTCTGTAGCTGTCACCCAGAGAAACTCACTGGCCTTGATTAATCCACCTCTTCCCCTTCTCTGTTCTTCTAATCCAATTTCAAATCCTCAAGTCTTTTTTCCTCAAGTCTCAACAAATGGACTGTCCAATCCACAGATAGACAGAGAGAAAACCAAAGCAATGTCAGGGTCAGCTACTGATGAATCCCTGCAGGCAGCAAGCAAGCCTAGGCTGCAGAGAGATGGGCTAAAGAGAGATATTAGGAGGGAGAGACAGGGAGAGAAACAAGGGGGAGGAGGGGGGACTTACTGTGTAAGGCTGGTCGACTCTAAAAATGAGCATGGCGGAGGAACGGTATGGAAAATGTCATCACAGTTTCAATTTGAAGCTGTCAGGAGTAAATAAGGAGTATGTGGCTGGAAGGCATAGAGGGCAGGATTAATGAGCGCTGCTCTACTGCAGCTCATTTCCACCTTTACTACAAAAAACCCCCAAAGAGTGAGACTTTAAACTGCTTAATGCCAGCAGGAGGAAGGATAAGCCCACAAAAATATATGGATCCGGTGTATTAAATTCAAAATGCATCATGAGGAAAACTCACGAGCTAAATGTGGATTATTAAGAAGGAAATTTTGCATCTTTTCATGCTGGTGCATCTGCATTTCCTCCTTCAGAGAATCAGCTGCAGATGTGATGTGATGCCACTCTCTGCAACCTCTTAGCCAAGACAAAAATAACTTCAACTCAGATGTAAAATATGCAGCCTGTGGAATGCGTCAGAGGGGATTATGAGAGCTTGGTTATAGTGATATTGAGCAGTAAGTTAAAAATCAGAGTGCTTAGTGAGCTGGAAGAAAAAAACTGGAAAGTTCGGGAGAAGAGCAGTATTTTTGTTACAACTTTGGTCTTTCCCCTCAGCCTTTTTGTGGCTCAGCGAGGTCAAGCGTGATATACAAATGCACATACCAAATCGGACATTATTGTGGAGCTTGCACGCAGCTGGAGGCAACAATTGCTCATTGCTCAAGCTTTCACGTATTTCAGCTTATCAAGAAAAGCATGCTGTGTCAAAATGAAACGTAGAAGAAATCCCCAAACTATATTACAAAACATCAACATCCCCTGAGTATCTTCAACCTCTGTCCGTATCTGCACCACATGCGCAATGACAACAACAGCTTTTCATTTCCTGTTTGTTAGAAAACATTTTAATGCAGATCTACCAAGAGAACAATGAACTGCAGGCGGTAAAAACACATCCAGGTTGTACAAAAACATGTTATACAGTAGAAATCTCTCCCTGCACACTTCCTTTGGGGCCTTGATTTGTAGTTCTGGTACCTTTATTAAATGATAAGCGGTATGTGTGTGAGGTGTGTGTGCGTTGTCCATATTTAATGTGGTATCAGATCAGTGAGTTCACACAATAGCCTCCCACATCGTATGCAGATCGAGGCAGAGCAGAGGATAGTGGGTGGATTAGAAAGCTCTGGGGTTATGTTTCCCTTTTCTGTGGTTTCCAGCCGGTTTTAACAGCTCAGACAAGAGGAATCCAAATCACTGCAGATGATACAAGTAAATGAACCAGGGTAGATACAATAAAAACCAATTAGATGGACACAAAAGGAGACATTTTTCATGCTCTGGCTTCGCTGGAGTGAAAAAAAAAACATTATCAGTAAGTGTACATTTCAGGAATTGGATTTTTTAAATTACTTTAAGAGAGCGGAGAGATCATGTTCTCCCTTTGGCCTTTGATGTGCTAGTCATAACTTGCACAATGTACTGCTGCTGATATGTATATATAGCTATATTTATATGCAGCATGTCTTGTACAATAGGAAAAGCATTCATCAACACACAATGGAGTGCATGCGCCTACTCATTTACATACCACACACACACACACACACACACACACACAAACACATTACAGCACTGATGGTCAACTGCAGGGCGACAATATACGTGACTGGCTGATTTTTCTTGCTGACCACTGCTCCATTTTGCCTTAAGCTTGTTAGAGCTCATGCCAGGGGAGCCGATTAGGATTGGTGGTCAGTTGAGTTAAGCTAAGCGCTGCAATGCACACAGTTCACATAAACACCACTACAAATGTCAGGAAGCGAGGGGGAGAGATAGAGAGTGCACATTGGGGAGAGTGTGGGGGAGATTACAGAACGGGAAAAACTCCAGCCTTATAAATCAAAAGTTATGCAATCACTCAAGGTGCAATAGAAGCAGTAGGGTGCTGCGACAAACTCCACTCAGCTTGATGAGTCAACTGGAGCTGGTTTGGGTTGAGATTATTTCCACCCACTATCAAAACCACACAAAAGGCTACTCTTGGCCCCCGAATACACAGAGATGGGAATAGAGACAAACAAAGGCGTTCCCATTGAACTCCTGCTCTCTCTCTCTCTCTCTCGCTCTGTCTGTGTGTGTGTGACCACATTGTTCCCCTGCTTATTTTTAGACCCAACAAATGGCTTCTGATTTGGTGCGTCCAGGTATCAGAGGAGCGCTCCCTGCCCGGCAGTTCATCTGTCCTGCTCGCTGGTCTTTGGCTGCTCTCCTCACGCTCCTTATGTTACGTAAGCAGGCTGGGGCCAAGCAGCACATCTACAGTTGCCAGGCTCTGTTCCTGCTACTAATGCTGCAGAGCTACTCTGACTCCACTCTCCATCACTACATCTCTCCCCCTCTCTCTCTCTCATACGCTCTCCCAACAGGTCTTCTCTCACTCTGGATGTTCTCTCACTCATGGCTTTTCACAGTTAAATCAATCACACAGCTGAAACCCCTTTTGAAGGATCGGATGTATAATCTCACTGTGGCCAATAACCAGTAGCCAGACAGCAAAGGTGAGGAGAAATGAAAACCTATTACATGCTGAGGTCTCCAGACAGTAGAGTTTTAAAAAAATAGGTCACAAAAACAGCACAGAGGTGTGGAAATGTTATTTTCTGTGGCCTAAGGCCCTTTAAGATGTCTCAACCTTGAAGTTCTGTTGAGGCTATGAGGAGTTACCTCTGGTTTAATTTCCTGTTGGCTCACCAATCACAGACATCATCAACACCGACAGGAGTCTGAGGAGGTCTGAGGGAAGCATTAATATCCCACTTAAATCGATAACACACATGCATGCACCTGTGCCTTTCTGTCAACGTCACAACCTATCCATTCGACTCAAAATCAAGGCCGTCCAATCGCCACATTTCATCCTGTGTCATTGTTGGCTCTGATAGGAACTGATAGAATGTCGTCCAACAAACTACAGTCACTCAGGCTGCAGCCAGGGAGCATCACCCTTTACCTCCAGAGTGTGTGTGTGTGTGTGTGTGTGTGTGTGTAAGGAGATACACGCAAACACTGAACAAAGACTGCAGTTATTCTGTCAGAAAAGATGACAAATCTCATTAGTGCCAGTGGGCACATCAAAGATGCAGGTTTTTAGAATTTGACTCCTACTCGTTTGTGTGTGTGTGTGTGTGCGCGCAATGTATGCGCAAGGTCTCCCTGTGACTAAGAGGAAGCTTAACATTCACTCTGCATGTTATCACTACTGTCACTCAGCTGTGCCTGGCACAATCTCAAAAAGCGCAGGACTACACAGAGCTGCAGGGAAAAACATAATGACTAACAAAACGACAGCAGACAGTGAACCACAGAGAACATAACGAAACAACCTCAGTGTCTAGGAGACGCAGAGCAACAACAATAAAAAATGTCTGCAAGATACATCAGGTTATCTAACTGCAAAATAAATTCTGTTTTCATAAGCCAGAAAATCTGAAGCTCCAGCAAAATCCTCTGCAGTTGATGTTCAGCATCCCCCCCCCCAACAGAAGTCTTCACCATCACAGCCCTCCCATCCTTTTATTTATCTGTTCTACATTCTGCAGCCAGCATCACCAACACAAACTCTACTCAAGTAACGGAAATGGTTTCACCATGAGAATAAGAAACTGCAAAAAAATATGGGTTAATTGGGCAGCTGGTAATTGGAGCGTATTAGTCTCTTTGCTGCCACAAACAGCATTCAGTTGGAACAGGAAAGTAGGGGATTTGGGAGAATCTCAAGCTGCTTATGGCCTAAAAACACTCTGGTGTTATGACGAGTAAAATATGTAAGAAGTGTGGAAATGAGGCCGAAATATCACAATTCACAGAATCAGCTGTCAGTCATAGAAACTAATTTAATCGGCATGGACAACAAGAAAAAACATATTTTATTCAAGAATGTTCTTCCAAGGTTGTGACAGAATCCTGCAGTTTGAGTTGATTAAATTAAGATTATTTTAACTCTACAGGAGACTTTATATACTTCACAAAAGCTTTTCCTTTTGGGTTGGTCCCCAAAACAACAGATTTTTATGTCTAAGAAGAACCAACACCATACGGTATTTCCTTTCTCCAATGGATTAGTTTTTTTCTAATAATTGACTAATCGTCTAATCTAAACTATATACTGTTGGGTAGTTTAATCTTTTACAGTGCATCATATTATAAAAGTTCTTCATGTGTTTTATATGTAAAATCTTAATTTGTTAAGTAAGCAGTCAGATAAAGTGAAATACAACATTTCCCTCTGAAATATAGTGGTTCAGAAGAATAAAGTCACATGTAACAAATGTGTACTTAAGTACAGTAAATGTTATTTTCTACTACTGTATCTCAGGTGCAACTATTCTACTTTTAAACTAAGTTGGCTTAATGACAGCCTCGGTTCACATTCTCCACAACTCCAAACAAAACCATGGGACAAAACTTGCTAGTTGTTTTTTGTTGATGAATGAGGATCGTAACATCTCGTAATATGTGAACAGGTACGAGGCCTTTTGGCAGGGTCAGAGGAAGCAGCTGCCTTCCCATCGTCGCTTATAAACCTGCTGTCGGTTTCTTGAGACCAGTAAAAGCCACCGATACGGTTGGCTGAGAGGGATACCAGTCGCCCTGTAGACACTGCATGTAAGTATCAGAAGGTCCTCACGCTTCACTGCCCCAAACATAAAATGAAGTTGTTTTTTCATTCAAAACCAGCCACATTCAGACCAGCCCATTTAAGAGCAGGTGTTTCTCCTAACACATTTTTACTCACATTTTGTAAATAACAAACATCTGAGTGTAACCTGAATTGCACCTGAAGCCTCTTCTCTCTTCTTGAAAGTGCAGTTTGTTACTCCGCAGTATTAAGTGGTGAAGCGATTGTTTGGGATTAAAACCTGCTGAAGGATGGACATTGAGAAGCTATCTGCAGGCACGACCTCTGCTGCAGTTGAACTTAACACAAGGTGGAAAGTGCCTTTACTCAAGAGCCGTACCTACTGTCAGCACAGTTCTGAGGTGCTGACGCTTGGATTTCTTTTTCAGCTTAGAAGAGTTGATAGTTTTCAGGCTTTGACTTTGAGACTTCATCTCATTTTTATTTATGTGCATTTGTATATTTTAAAGTACTTCCTAGTACAGTTTGAGGCATATTTACACCTCCGATATTAACTTACCTGTCAGTTTATTGCATTAATATATTTATCAATACTTTTGATAAACATATTTTACTGTTCACTTCTATACTACCTTTTCACATTCTCTTAACACATATAGAGCAACTCCTTGTAAAGGAGTAATAGTTTGTGTAAGTAAAAAACATTTGATAACATAAAAACAAATGGATTTCCTGAGAGAAATGGAGAGAATAAAGCTTCAGCCCTCTGAAAGTGTTCAACACAAAGTCACATATTAAGTATTTCACATTTAAATGTGCAGCATTTGGCAGACGTTCTCATCTAAAGCAGATTACAGTGCTGCTCAGTATTCATGATTAAGACACCACCAGATCAAGTGAATGCAAGTCATCAAAGTTGATCAGTTTGCTTTAAGTGAAAGTGACACTTCAAGGGTTAAACTTGTGCGCTGGACTAATAAGCTTCAAGTAATTCTCTAGTACAAGTTTTAATTTTATTTTTATTAATCTAGTATCAAAAATGTTGAATGTCCGTCTGTAGAGTGGAGCTCCAAACATGGCACATTTATTGTCGTTGGAGACATTCTCCACACTGCTATTAACAAATATTGATGGTGCTTGTTTCACACTAAACTGACATTTTGTTTGACTTCATTCATTAGGTTTCAGGGACCTGGAAATAGCACAATCCCACTTTATTATTACCAGAGTTCTGCACTAGCTCATTCAAAGAAACTGCTTCCAAACTATTTTCCACAACACCAACAGAGGGCAACAATGTGCCAAAAGTTAAAGATTTCAGCTTGAAAATGCATTTTAAACAGTGCAAAGCTGACTATGAAAAACAGTGCATTCAAAAAGGAGACTCAAGTCACACAGCTTCTCTTTCAAATGTCAAACCCACGTTTGACATTTGACTCTTCTAAGTCTATCACATTCAGACTGGCTTGTTGCAAACAGAAAGTGACAGGATTCCTCCAGCTGGTGTAAACAAACTGAATGAAAGACAGTCAAAAGGTCAGGGAAATCAAATGAGGAATCCATCTGCACTGCAGCTCCTGATTGTGACTAAAGATTTACAAGCTGTCTGTTACACAGAGCACCCTCTCTGTCTGTCTGCATGCCTCGGCTCCCCCAGTTGTTACGTATCTACTGGTCTCTGGGCCGTTTCTCAGAATACCATCATAAATGTGCTAATGGATTTGCTTCACTCACTTAGAGGGCCCTGCACAGTTTGCTGTGAGTCAGAGGTGTTGGTGACCTTTGGAGAGACAAGGACAATTGCAGGTAGCAGCAAAGCCTTTAAGTCCTGCTGGACTGATCAAGGAGTGCGGTGAGACGTGTAAATACACTCATCCAGATGAGAAGCTGAGGTGATGCTGGCCGGCAGCTCAGGGGGACTTTGAGGATAAGCTCGCCTGTGATAGTTCAGGGCATCAGATTATCATGCCAAACTATTTGAGGAAATAAGACCAACATTAAGGAAATAAAAAATGCTGTCACGTCAAATTATCTCCACAACAAATTCTCCAGATTCTGTCTTTTTCTGAGAACTTGGCTTGATTTTGAGACAGTGCCCTCAAGTAGCTGTTGCTCAACCACCAACGGCCGTCTCCATTCACTCCTCAGCCTTAGATCAACATCAATTACACAAAATCTGACTTCCATGCAGGTTTCCTTTACTCTGAAACTTTTTGAGAGGCCTCACTGTACTCAGTGTCAACGTGTATGACTAACTGAAGCCTCTTCCTGTCTGTCGGCTTCATTTTTCATGCCTCTTTTCCTGCTCCAAGGCCTACTTCTCTGAAGATGATGAATGCTCTTTAAATCTACAGGGACAGCAAGTCATTAAGTTGGAGGTAAAGCAAAATACGCTGCATGACTGTCTTGGGGGGGCGGACTATAGAAAGTTACAGCGGAGTTTGAGCAGCGCTTCTGTTGGCTGACATTACAGAGTCACATTGTAATGCAGCAGATAATATCCTGCAGGTCGGACTGGGGGCCTGTGGAGCAGCCGGCACCTGCTGCCATTCATTCAAGGTGACAATAAGCCGATGTCACCAAGTCCTCGTGGTGGATCTGCAGTGTGCCAAGCCTCTGGGGGTGTGTGTGTGTGTGTGTGTGTGTGTGTGTGTGTGTGTTGGTTTTATAACAATCTGTACTGCATCAACACTCGAGTTGCATCAGGTGAAAAAGTAGAGCTGTGACATAACATGAAAGTGCCTGCTGCCTGCAACATAACCACCCTGCATCCAAACTGATCGCCTCCACAAATCACTCTGCATGCAGCCGTCCATTACAGAACAACAAGACCGCCACTACATTCACCGCATGGGAGCGGGCAGGCCTTTGTTCTGCAGCACACCTGGGACTGCGCATGAAATTCACAGCCCCTTCCAGACGCCATGTTTTCACCTTGTAGTTCAAAGGCAAAGACAGAGCTTCTGGTTTAAAAGCGCTCTCCGACTGGCTACAAACACAAGAGATAGAGGTCGATGCTCTCTATCTCTGCCTCCGCTGAGCAGTCTACCCTTCAAACGTTCAGACAGCCATGAGAGCCCCCAGAGACCATCAGTTCCTGTTCTTTATCCAGCTCTCACTGCTGCTGCCCTTCTCACAAAAACACAATCTCACACACACACACACACGCGCACTGTGCTGCTTAAGTAAGGTGGCAGCTGCCTTTGCACCCAAGCATCAGGAGGTGAAAACATCTGAGAGGAAAAGAAAAAAGAAAGTCACAAAGTTCACTGTCAAAAACAGCTTCAAGTATTTTCAGGAATTAATTGAAAGGCAGCTGGATCTTGGTGTCAACAACTGAATAACTTCCTATTTTTGCTGGAGTAAGTCTCTTTTAAAGTGTGGCATCTGAATTCTCATCACACACATACAGGAAAACAGTTTAATGAAGCTAATTAAG
Organism: Nannoperca obscura; assembly: GCA_036024295.1. Lineage (NCBI taxonomy): Eukaryota > Metazoa > Chordata > Actinopteri > Centrarchiformes > Percichthyidae > Nannoperca > Nannoperca obscura. The sequence goes on from JAVQJL010041832.1 coordinate 21,793, forward strand.
TTAAATGTTTGTTGAAATCAACAGAGATTTGTGGCAAATGCGGCATATTTTTCTGACACTTTTCCCTTTGCCACATTATATGATTTAGCAGTGGTTGAAACAGAAACGGCAGCAATTCAGGCACAAAGTATTTGGCCTGCTTGCACCTCTGTGAGATGTCTTATTGCTGCTATTATAACACCCCTATAACTGCTGACACATGCTGGTAATTAGCCAACACAATCAAACTTGTGGAGTTATGATTTACCATGAGAACAAATTTACACAAACTCAACCAGAAACGTTTAGGCTACTAAATAAGTTGCAGTACAAAGGCGATGACATAAATAATTAAAGTCATTATATACAATTTACGTGGGTGTTCTGGTTTTAATTTAGTCTCCAAACCCAAATAACCTCTGATGTCATCCTTCCTACAGACTAGCTCGCATTCTCACTGAACTGTACAATTTGCATCTAAACCAAATAAACTACCAAAAAAAAAACTTCTCTAACCATGATCTGTTCTGCTGCACCATGTGTCCATGAAGAAGGCAGCTGTAGCAGCTCATCTGCAGTGTGGGGGAGTGGGTGCTGATTGTTGGACGAGTGCTGGTTCAGTCATGTTCAAGAGGTTTGTGGGGCTCTTCACAGTACCCTGCCACCTACTCCCATAAACACAGCTCACCCTCAGCAGCGAACAGAGACTGCATGTGTGCAGATGGACAGAAGAGGTACGAGTGTGTGGGCAGCACAAAGTTACACTCAACATCCTCTCCTGATGCCAGTCTTGAGAGCCACGCGGCAGCAGCTTCTCCCTCACCTGTAGCAGAGAGCCAGTGGTATGGTGAGCTCTTGTTGTAAAGTCACATGTTTCAAGTCCCAAATAGCACTCGTTTAACTGCTGTCAGAGTGGTATGGTTTAAAGTTAGTCCTAGCGAAGATGTGCAGGTCATACATGAAGAGTTTCATCTATTATGAGTTACACAAATGTGACAGAGGCAGCACTTAAAACTTTGCTCTTGTCCTAATGGGGCAAAAAACAAAAAAAAATTAAAATAAACTAGTTTGGCCTGAAGTGTCATAGCAAATAAAAAAATAAAACAAAACATTCTCAGGTAAACTGGAAAATTCACTTGGCAGTTTTGTTATAGAAAGCTTTTACAAATACACAGGATCATCATAAAAGGATCAACATCTTCTGGGGGAGAACCATTTTTCTGGATTAAAGTACACTGAACAAAAATATAAACGCAACACTTTTGTTTTTGCTCAAATTTTGCATGAGCTGAACTCAAAGACCTAAAACTTTTTCTACGTAAACAAAAGGTCTATTTCTTTCAAATATTGTTCACAAAATTGTCTAAATTCGTGTTTGTGAGAACTTTTCCTTTACTGAGATAATCCATCCACCTCACGGGTGTGGCATATCAACATGCTGGTTAGACAGCATGATTATTGCACAGGTGTCTTAGGCTGGCCACAATAAAAGGCCACTCTAAAATGTGCAGTATTGTGGGGGGGGTCAGAAATCCAGTCAGTATCTGGTGTGACCACCATTTGCCTCACGCAGTGCAACACATATCCTTCACATAGAGTTGATCAGGTTGTTGATTGTGGCCTGTGGACTGTTGGTCCACTCCTCTTCAATGGCTGTGTGAAGTTGCTGGATATTGGCAGGAACTGGAACACGGTCGTAAACGCCGATTCAGAGCATCTCAAACATGCTCAGTGGGTGACATGTCTGGTGAGTATGCTGGCCATGCAAGAACTGGGATGTTTTCATCTTCCAGGAGGTGTGTACAGATCCTTGCAGCATGGGGCATCATCATGCTGCAACATGAGGTGATGGTGGATGAATGGCTCAGGATCTCGTCACCTATCTCTGTGCATTCAAAATGCCATCAATAAAATGCACCTGGGTTGGTTGTCCATAGCATACGCCTGCCCATACCATAACCCCACGGCCACCAGATTCACAACGTTGACATCAGCAAACCGCTCACCCACACGACGCCATACATGCGGTCAGCCATCTGCCCTGTACAGTGAAAACCGGGAAGAGAACATCTCTCAGAAGTGCCAAACGCCATCGAATGTGAGCATTTGCCCACTCAAGTTGGTTACTACGACGACGAACTGCAGTCAGGTCGAGACCCCGATGAGGACGAGCACGCAGATGAGCTTCCCTGAGACGGTTTCTGACAGTTTGTGCAGAAATTCTTTGGTTATGCAAAGCGATTGTTGCAGCAGCTGTCTGTGGCTGGTCTCAGACGATCTTGGAGGTGAAGATGCTGGATGTGGAGG